>VUQR01007748.1:6284-24546 GCA_015108515.1 Hemichromis elongatus | reverse complement strand
CTCATCACTCATGCTACTCGCGCACGATGCGATATCCTCATGTTGGCGTTGTTCCCAGATCATCATATTTATGTTTTTCCAGGGACAACATTACAAGTGACCAATCACCTTCTTCTGACGTCATACTTCTGCAACTTCGAAAGACCCACCTTGAAACTAACCCTAACCCTTTTGATTCATACATTCAGCACACAACCATTAGTGTAGGCGTCTTAGTTCAAATTGTCTTCACTTATGTTTGTAAAGTGATCATGGAAGCTACTGCAATTTTGCCTGACAACATGTTTTTGTAAGGCGGCTATTTTTCGAAGTCGCAAAAGTATGACGTCAGAAGAAGGTGATTGGTGAGTTGTGATGTTGACCCTGGAAAAACATAAATATGATGATCTGGGAACAACGCCAACATGAGGATATCGCATCGTCCTGCTACTCACACACAGACCCTATACTCAGACCAAGTCCTGTTGCACTACTTTCAAGCAGTTTGTTCTCCATTGTGCACCTTTCTCTTGTTCTTGTGCTTGTACCCCTCTAGTTTGTCTCTGTTCCCTTTAATTGTGTATATTTCTCCTGTTTCTTTTTTATTCTGGGCAGCACAGTGGCACAGTGGTTAGTACTGTTGCCTTAGAGCAAGAAGTGCCTGATCTACATGCTACTATCAGGCCAGGGTCTTTCTGTGTGGAGTTTGCATGTTCCTGCCATCATTGTGTGGGTTCACACTGGCTTCCTCAATTTTACTTTTCATTTAAAAATTAAAGTAAATTTATATTTAAATCAGAAAGTTGCTTGCCTAAAACAAATTGGATGGAAACCCGTTTCCAAGAAAGGGCTTTCCTCTCAAGGTCTCTATTCAGATTTACCAATAATGAAATGGTATACCATTTCCTAATTTATTTATATAAAGTCCTGTACATAACAAGTATAAAAGGTACAATTAAATAACAAATAAAGTCGGACAATTCAGGGAAATCCTTCACAAAGAAACTGCTTCATTCATCATTTTGGCTGCTGTGCAATGGCAATGGCATGCTGGATAGTTTGTTTCTATTGGTTGTGCATAGGTGTGTCACATTGCACAGTGTGGTGCATGCCAGAGATTTCATTGTACTCATGCTTGGCTCAGAAAAGCGTCAGACCAGGTTACACACCACAAGGAAACAATGGGTTAGAAGGTAAAGGTAAGCCATGGGTGGTTTCTGAGAAGCCAGACTGCTTCTGACCATAACTTTAATGTTAGCTGACATGCGGTCTTGATAAGGTGTAGGATACATCCCACAGGAAAGTTATTTGATGCTATTTGTTGGGATGACGATAAATGCAGTATAACTGAGACAGTTTTAAAGACAAGCAGACATTTTTTAAAAAGTGGGAGAGAAGCCATCTGGTAAAAACCAGAGGCAGGTTCTGAGATGTCTTGAGGCCAAGACTCGATTCGTACGTCAATCGTACCAAGGATGTATTTCTGCGTTCTTTGTCAAACAACTGTTTTATCCAATTCCAATAGGTCTTCCTTTTATGTTGCTCTCGACCTTCAAACAGCTCATCGAATACCCAGCACTCCTAGCTACAGTTGAGGATGTTAAGCATCGGGTTAAAGCAGGGGTGGGGAACCCCAGGCCTCAAGGGCCGGTGTCCTCCAGGTTTTAGATATCACCCTCGTAAACACGTCTGAATAAAATGATAGTTCATTGCCAGGTCTCTGGAGATCTTCAAGACATGTTGAGAAGGTAATTTAACCTTTAAATCAGCTGTGTTGGATCAAGGACACATCTAAAACCTGCAAGAGACCTGATGCCTGGAGTTCCCTACCCCTTGTTTAAAGGGAAAATGAGACTGATACTTCTATAGTGCTTTTCTACTCTCCCGGAGCACTCAAAGCACTTCATACAACATGCCACACTCACACCAGCACTTTCTTCTATGCTTCGTAACATTTAAAACATTTCAATTGATGCATCAAATAGGATCTTGGGGTTAGTAGCTTGCCCAAGGATATTTGGCATACACAGTGGGGGGAGCCAGGAATCAAATCACAGACCTTCTCATCAGGAGATGACCTGCTCTACCTTGTGAGCTACAGCCACCCCACATGACTACCAGCAGTCTGCAACTTGATAAAAGTTTCCATCGAGCCATTTTCACATTGTGTGTGAGCCTTATGTAGTTTATCATGCCAGTGGTAAGCCTGTAATTTTTTCATCTTTTCTGTAATAACTTTAACCTTACTATTACAAACTCTTCTACCAGTGGAATCGGTCAGTTTCTTTTTGCCGTTATTATTCCTCCTACCATATTTTCTTCTAGTTGTCTGTCCTTTTTGTCTCCTTCACACACTTTTTAATTATTTCCCTGCTGCCACATTTCCCTATAGCCAGCTATCAGATTAAATGGGACGTGTTGAGTAGAATGGTTGTGATGTGCTGGGCGGGACAACAGTGTGTGTGTGTGTGCGTGCACATTTGTAGCTGCATCGGCCTTTGTGTATGTGTTTGTACGTATTCTATATGTATATGTGCTTCTGTAGGTCTATATGTGTGTGCCGGCTGTTCTGTCTCAGTGTGTTTGTGTGTGAGGGATATCCTGGTGCTCCTACTGAGAGTGATGAAAATGTCATTTTATCAGCATTTCCTGACAGAAGAGCTGAGTGAATACTGATGCATGCTGCTACTCTGTACTGATGGCCTCTCGTGGTGTGTATAGAGAGCTGTTAAGTGGTTTTGAAGGCTGATCTCTGCAGGTGCTGGAAGTCTCTGTGTCCCTGGAATAGACACAGCACTGATGAACTGTCATGTATTTGGTCTAGCCTGTCCAGTGACAGTAGATCAAGACTGCTATATTGCAGTGGCGATAGCATTGGCTATCCAAAGACTTTACAAATGTTTTCTTTTTACATTGTCTGCTTTTTCACTTATTTTCAGTCCAGTCCTTGTACCATTGTCAGAGAGCAGGTATAGCAGAAAACATGACCTATGTTTACATTTTTTGCAGTTTTTACAACAGCGAGTATCTACAACCATCGGGAACATATGGTGGAGACTCTTTCAGACACTGGTCTTTGGGTCCTCACAAAATTGATTAAAAAATGAATGCATCAATCATGTCTTCATGCAATACAATCTGAAAGGATTGAATTCACAGTGGCTTCAGTTTTCAGAATGTAAATCGTCCAAAAACTAAGTGCCAGTGCAGTTCAAGATTATCTGGATAGGAAAATAAACACAGTAACAGTCATAGATTGGCCTCCTCACAGCCCAGACATCAACATTACTGCAGCAGTGGGATCATCTGGACAGAGAAGAGAATTCCTGACGACTATCTAAAGACATTACATGAAAGCTACACAAAGAGAGATGAGGCTTTATAAAAAAATGACTTTCAAGCTCAGAGTTTTCTCAAATTTGCCTGAGACACTGCATTGCCATTAGGGCTGGGTTTTGATTATTGATTTTCCAATTAAAATCTATTCTAGCTTGAATAACGTGATGTTGATTCATTAAAATCCTGAATCGATTTTTAAACATAAATGTGTTTTGTGTTTACGTCTTTTTTTCTGCTAGATTCTAAAGCTGCAGGTTTCATTTTTCACCAACCAAAATTGACTGAACCAGCAACAAAAGAAGATCCAAACTGCGCTTCATATAAACATCATCATGATATCCCAGTTACTTGCTGTTTTGCCTCCACCACGATAATATCACACTTCATCCACAGCTCTCTCTATCGCTCTCTCAGTGTACAAGAACAGTTTCCTATTTGCTTGCTTATTAACTACCAGTACCTCTAATAAAAAAACCTCTGTAACTTTGCTCTGCTTCACTGCAGCAGCATCAGGTAATGTTCATATATTGATTCATGGTTTTCTTCCGTTTTGTTCTAATCCAGAATATTTTTAAAGTTATCTACTATACAAAGCCAGGCCAGGAAAATCTCGTGTTTTTCTGTGTTTATCCTCAGTTACTTTGACACAAAGGCATCTGCTGTGATGCTCACACCTTTGATAAAGTCTCACAAGTGTCAGCTTTCTTTTTTATAGATATAAAAATATAGATATGTACTGATAAGTGATCAGACTAACAATATTTCTGACTGTCTGAGGAAAAATTTCCCCGATTCAAATCGAATTGAATCGAATCGAATTGAATCGAATCGTGGATTAAATCGATTCTTGTGAATCGGAATCGAATTGATTTTAGAAATCACTGATGATACCCAGCCCTAATTGCCATATATGTTTGCACATTCTTTTAATAAATTGCTGCATATATTTCCCATTTTCCTATCAAAATATAAAGCAATGATGGGTGGCTCGGGACCTATGAGTAGTTTTGTATCTACACGCAGTGGGAAATGGTATGAAATAATACCCATGTCAAATAATGCCATTTGAGTTCTTAGCAGTGGCAGGTTAAGCATTAAGTAGGATGCATGTCACCTATAAAGCATTGGTTGCAGTGTGACGACATTAGTATACATGGTCTTCAGTGACACTGGAACCCCAGTGGTTTTTGATAATTTGAGAGAAGCTATAATTAATTCTGAAGGCCAGGAAGAGATGCTTGATGCATTGATTTGGTTAAATGCAGCAAAGTTGGCTGGAAAGGGATAGATACAGATAGATAATGACTCAGAATGTACTGCAAAGAAGAATAAGAATTGACATATTTGTCTTTGTCAGTCATCTTAATCTTAACATGAAGCATGTTTTTCACTTGCTAACTGAAAACTAAAGGTAAAAAAAACTATGCAACGTCTGATGACTGATTTATATCATTTGGATAACAATTAAGAAAATTACAAGTTATAATGCAAGAAGACATTTAATGTTTGCAAGTTGAAGGTAAAAATATCATCAAATCAGAAAAATGACTCTCTTTTGTATTTCCACTAGTATAAAGAACATTACTATAAAAAAGTCAAAGATTTTAAGAGTCTTCAATGCAGACACTTTTCCTTCCTGAAACTTTGCAAATACACAGCAGTTGCAGTCAATTTTCCCTTGGCATCCTATCCAGATTGTCAATATTGCTGAATCAAGCATTAAGAGCCGCTTTACATTCCCTAATGAGCATCAGCAGCACTCCTCTCCTCTATACAGTCACAGACACACACTCACACAAGAAATGCAAACACAAACACATGACCGTTAAGGAGGTGAGCATATTGATTGATTAATTCCTGTCTGTGTGACCCTGAGGTCTGAGTCAATATGCAGCTGATCATCTGGACTGGACCAGTTCTGGACTCAGTCTTTGCTGCTCATAAACCCCCAGTGAAAACACCAGATCGTACACATAAGTGAGCCATTACAACGCCAGCCTAGTCCCCTGATTTGATTTTAATAGGGTCATTATCTTACAGAATATTTCACTTTAAAAGTAGGAGCAACATGATTTCTTTTAAATGTTCCACTGTTGAGAAAAAGCCTCCAGCATATGTTGAGAAATATCGGGTTTCGTTTCTAGAGTCACCCTGTAAATTAATAAACTAGAACTTCACTAATGTCAGATCTCCATCACAATATGTTTGGGCCTGGAGACATGTAATAAGCAGCCTGTTTCTGTGTCAACATAACATGTACAACACAGTAGAGATGAACAGAGGTTTGTCAAACACCACAGAGGAATAAATGTATCTTAAATGAAAGCCAACGGTGTGTGTGCATATGTGTGTGTCTGTGTGTGCAAGCCCCCAGCAACAGCAACATTGTAGTATAATGATACAATACTCTGTCTCAGCGGGTGCACGGGCCGGGAAGAGAGCATGATGGAAGAGTAGGAGGCAGGATAGTACACATGTGTGTGTGTGTAAGTCCAGGGAAGGGTGCATGTAGGGTGAGAGGGCTGCTTATGGGAGCAGAAGAGGGTGGTGGCGGTGGTGTTGGTGGGGAGGCTCTGATATCCGAACAGCTGTCAGCAATTTGGCTTCGCTGCTCGTCCAGCTTTGAACAAATCTGCTTCAGCTGCTGAAATGCAAAGTGTGTGTGTATGTTCATGGCAGGGGCTTACAAACAGGAAATATAAAACGTGCTCCAAAAGTAAATTCAAGGTTACCATATACAGAAATAGGTTTTATCTCCTCATGCACCTGCTACAGCAACTTCTAATGACAGCCAACATGCTTCTAATGCTGCTTTCATTCAGCTTCAAATGACATTTTATTTGTTTCAGTACAGTCCAGTGATAAAATCATGTATCCTGTTAAAATGTAAACTTTAAAGAAGAGGTCAGAGCAAAATTTGAAGGAAAATTAAAGAAGTGATTTTAGCTTTGACACACAAAGTTTTCATCTCGAAACTCCTACATGTATTTCACATTCTTGTGGATTAAATAGCTTTTACAATAATCATCCCTTACATTTTTTATTACGCTAAGTCCATGTCTCATCCAAGTTGGACTGCAAATGTACTGTATTGGATGTTCAAATGCCTTCTATGGGCCATGGGCCATAAAAAGAACACAACTATGCTTGTCTGTAAATGAAGTCTGATCAGAATTGTATGAAAGATTTGCTTATTTCTCACTTGGCTTATTACCTTTTAAACCATTTTCCAAAGTGCTATTTTTATTTATCGATTTGCCCTTGATTCAGGATTTGTACAAAGTCAGAGAGAGGAAATGAGCAGGAAACAACACTACAGACCAATCTGTGCAACTCCTTTCCTCGGTACGTGCCAAAGAGCACTGTATGCCAAAACAATCAGACGACTGTAAAGTTTTTTTCTACAGGCTATTACTCTGATGTACACTTATGACACTCACTTAGTGTATGTACTTAAATCCACCATATCTGCTGATGAATTAAACAGTGCTTTCATCCCTTATTTATTCCATAATTTTATTTAAAAAATTTTGCTACCTATAAACATGCAACCCCATATCATGACAAAGCATGTAACTGTGACCCAGGTCCACCAAGTCCGTTTCACTTTTTGCATCTCCAAAGCGTGAAATGGACACGCATGCAGAAGTTGCAGCACTAGCAGGGGAAGATAATGTATTTAAAGGCAAGAAGTCGGTGCTGAGCAAAATAGTATGAATTAAATTCCAGGGTCCTTAACTGCCAGAAACAATGGATCTAATATGTACTGTATTTACATGTAAATGTGTTAGAAATGTCTCTTTAAATGCCTCCCTGTGATTATTTTAATCCACCAATTCCTTTTCGCTTATTCTTTTTAGGGTCACGGGGGGACCTGGAGCCTATCCTAGCTGTCTTAGGGTGAGAGGCAGGTTCACCCTGGACAGGTCGCCAGTCTGTCGCAGGGCTGTCGCAGGGTTGATATGTTTTAATTTGGCGTAAAATAAAATATCTCCCTCTGCTGGTACTGCAGATTTCTGCAACTTACATCAACTCTTGCATACGTGTGCATTTCATGCTTTGGAGAGACAAAGTGTGAAATGGACAGGGTGGGCCAGTGTGCCTGTTACACGTTTTGCCATGATATTGGGTGTAAAAATGCTATACATGTTATTGTCTGTATCACGCTGATGTCATGTTGTTATGTTTCTGTTGTCCACTCTGTTATGTACACTGAGAGCAAAGAAATAGCCAGAGCCCAGTTCCTAGTATGTGAACGCATACTTGGTCAATAAGGCTGAACCTGATTTTGATTGTCTCACCAATTAAATTACATTTTCCTCAATACAGTGTCATGTTTATTTTTTTGTTTTTGTATTTTTTGTTCTGGGTTTTTATTAGAGTTTAACCACTTAAGCTGTTGGGCTCAATATGCTTTTTTAGGGCACTGTAATCAACAGGCCACCACTTGTTTTAACAGTTTCCTTGCATTCCTGATGCTCATGGAGTCCTGATGCTCTGAGCACTAAATGGCAAAAGCAAAAATACTAAAGTCTTTAGAAGGGGAGTCCACAAACCAATGGAGAACACTTTTAGTCAACTGTCTCCCACCTTTTTTAAGAAGTGTCACAACACAAGAAAATATTTTTCATGAAACAGTAAAATGTATCATTTTGAAAATTCATATGATTTCTATCTTCTATTGTGCATAAAACGCTGGTTTATGATAACTGGAAGACATCGCATTCTGTTTTTATTCACTTTTTACACAGTCTCCTAAACTTTTTGGAACTGGGGTTGTAAAACTGATCTTCTGTACACGTATGTATTTAATGGAGATTATAAATAAGGGTCTCACCTTAACTATAAACTGACTAAAAGTGATGCATCATTTTTTTTGATAACTGTGTTATTGTGACAGCCCTAACCATGGTGGTACAAGTGTTTCTCTCTAAATCAGGGTGGCATGTAATGAATCTGGGCAACATGTCCCATGTCTGTTAAAACACACAACTTCATCGGAATGTATTGCTCCTGCATAAAGTGCAGATTTCTATCTGTCCCCAAACAAAGGACATTCAGCAAAGGTCCAGACTCACAACTCGGAGCATCTCTAAGTTCTAAATTGGTCTGGCAATTTCCCCTGTCGTATGTTGAGTGATAATAGTGAGGTCAGCCTCTGGTCAGCCAAATAGTAATGGGAGAATAGAGACGTTCCAATCTGTTTTACTGTTCCACCCCTATCAGCAAGTTTCCACCATTTCAGCGAGACAGAGAATAAGTAAGACAGAGCTGGGGAGCGAGCGAGTGAGAGATGGAGAGGAATGGGTGGTCTTCTCTGCACAATGGACAGTCGGCTCATTAAAATTAATTGTTTGGTAAAACGTTGAAAGTTTTGGCTGAGAGGATTCTCCATTCAATTTGTAATTTGGACAGTTTCCAGTTTGTCTTTCCACTCCGCCAATCGATTATGATGACACTTTCAACTGCAAAGAGCCTGAGGTGTATCACTCAAACCAGGCCGTCCTGAGCCTACCGTGTGCAACTGCATGCAAGCGTGTGTGCGTGTGTGTGTGTGAATGTGTGTGTTTGAGGCACGCCAGTAGAGCTGAGGGCTGCTGCCTCAGTGGTAATGAATGTCAAGTGGCGTGCATTAATAAATTAGCCATGCATGTATTTTACCTTATTAATGGTCTCAGAGGCAAATCACAACCTCTTTAATGCATTTCACTTAGTGTAGCTTATGGGTGCATTTCATAAAACATGGCAGCTTTTTAGACACTTACTCTGGGTACAAATTTATCACCCTCTCTCCTTCCTTTCATTCCGCTCTCTTCTCCCTTTTTCATTTCCCCATGTAGCCTTCCCATGTATCTGCTGCTCAGTGCATGCTTTTTACCAGATTAGATAACTTTCTGAATGAAATGTGCTCCTTTTAAGATCTAATCTG
Source organism: Hemichromis elongatus (assembly GCA_015108515.1). NCBI lineage: Eukaryota > Metazoa > Chordata > Actinopteri > Cichliformes > Cichlidae > Hemichromis > Hemichromis elongatus. The sequence goes on along the minus strand of VUQR01007748.1, from coordinate 15,299 downwards.
TCAATATTTTCATTAGGGAGAAGAGAAACTGAGACCACAAATTATGCTGCAATCTGCTAAGAAAATGGAGAAGATGAGACGACGCCAAAGTCACACACACCGCTAATGATACACGATACATCCATTCATCATCTCATCCTTTAATGTATAAACAAATCATCACTTATAGAACTGTGTTTTCTGTCTGTGTATATTGACAGATTGAGTATAATGTGCATTTGCTACACAATGTTATGGCACAGTTGAGTTCATTGGATTCATTCAAAGTTTTGTATTTTTGGTTAGAAACGTGCCAATTTAAAAGGACCATTTTAAAACATCAGTCCTGTTGGAGGTTTCATCCTTTCACAGATTAAAAACCAACATATTTTCTGTTTGGAAGAATATATTTCTGTTCAACAGCAGTGACCATCTTTTGTTTTGTAGAAATTTAAGACTTCGTCAGAAGTATTTACTGAATATCAAACTTCACATTGAATGACCATCCCTATATCCTGACCAGGACTTAAGAAAATGGGAAAGGATAGCAAAATCTTTCAGATGATTCCCATTCATTTCCTGTGGTGGTCACCTATGACCGGGAACACCACAGACGTAACAAGATTGATTCAGAAATCAATGAAAAAGGTGGTCATCACTTTTATATTCAAGTGCATAGTGTGGAGGATGTCATAAGGCCTTGAGATGTAAAACACAATATTTATGCGTGTCCTAAGACCCGAACATTCAGTGGAGCAGTGGGCAGCCACTAATTCTGCACCCAGAGATGGTATCTTGCTTAAGGGTACCTCAGGGGAGCCAAGTGGTGGATTTGAACCGCCACCATTCAAATCATAGAGCTAACAGTCTACCTACTGAGCTATCCATCCCTGAGCTTTAGCAATCACCAGACTGAATCCTCTGCCTCCATCTCACCCGATCGCTAGCATCCTCCTCTGTCACACCAGCCCTCATATCCTCCTTCACTAAATGCACAAACTTTCTCTATTTGCTATGCCTCCTCTGCCCATGCCCAAACCATCTCAGCCAAACAAGAAGGCACTCAGAGTCACCTGATACAATCCCACCCCCACCTTGACACCATGTGGCACCCCTACCATATGGTAGCTCAGGCGGTAGAGCATGTCATCTACTGATCAGAAGGTTGGTGGTTTGATTCCTTCCCCTAGTCTGCATACCAAATGTCCTTGGGCAAGATATTAACCCCAAATTGCTCTCTGATGCAGTCATCAGGGTGTGAATGTTGGTTAGAAAGCACTAAGAAAAAATGTGCTGGAGTGAATGGGCGAATGCACAATTTGTGTAAAGCACTTTGAGTGCTCAAGACTGAGTAGAAAAGCGCAAGCCCACAGTGACACCGCTGCTACCTGCTGCTACTCACTCCCTGTCCCCCTCCTCAACAACTTTTCCCGCTAGCTTTATAATATAGCTGTTTAATTTTTTTTCCTCTGTAGAGTTTTATCATTGGCTGTGTTCTTCAGACCCAAAGAAAAACAATTAAAATGGCAGTCATGGATTCAGACACGAGTAATTTATAATTAATATAGGGTATGGATTAGTAGGTTGGGATTAACCGTGATTTTGTGGCCAATTTAACAAATGGAATAATAAATCAAGCTAAAGGAGCAGCCTAGTGTAACCTTAATAACTACAGCAGCTCTCTAACACAGATCCATCATGGAATCATCGCATTTCACTTATGGTCCAGTTTAAATTGAAGTCAAACACAGACTGGACCGTTTTCATCCTGAATCAGTGATCGTGTTCCCTCAGAAGTTCAGCTTCTGTTTTTGTTTTCTGTCTCTCTCTCCCTTCAGTCTGTGTAGGTTTTGTTTTGCCTGTGTTTAGGAGCGGGGCTTATTCTGGGTTCCCGCCCTTGGCTCCACACACCTTGAGGTATCACCGATCTGATCCTGGTGGGCTTGTTAACACTACTGCCTAAGGTAGCGGCTGACTGTCAGTCTCCACCGGATGGTTGAACTTTTTCTTTTTCTGTGTTTTTGCATTGCTTATTTTCTCACTTTCATATCTAACTGTGTGTTTTCCCTCTGTGTGGATTCTCTCAGAGTACATTTCCCTGAGTTTGAGAGAGTCTGGACCCCAGACCTTCATTGTTTGTTGCTTTGTATTGCGATTGTAATTTAAATTAGTGGTTATAAATAAACCTGCTGGACATCTAAAGCTGAAGTCCTGTGTTGGAGTCCAGCCTGCCTGAGTGGCCATGACATCACACCAAAAGAAGAAAATTAAATTCTGCAGACTTACAGCAGATCAGCCTTTGCTTTACTTTCTAAGTTTCTAGATCTACACGTTCTCTTTACTAAATTGGATTTCACACACCAGCTCCATTTGGTACCAGACAGAGAGGAGAATTTAAAAGTAGGATTTGACTCGTGCTTCTGTAGATGCAGATTTAATTTCAGAGTTACCTTTGAAAATTAAAATCACAGTCTAAACTTTAAAATAACTGCCACTCAGCATTTCAAAGATGTCTGCCTAACAATTAGCAAACTTTATGAGCACAAACCATGCAAAAACCATGATAAGCATTTAAATATTGTTCAATAAGAGCAAGCTTTAGATATTAGATGTGAAAACAAAGGGAAAACCATCTATTCCTCCTCACTCCTTTACATCCCTCCCACCACCTCCCTTGTCTCTCCCTCCCCTCCCTCAGATCCTGAAGGTCAGATCCTGGTGAGTGATCTCCAGTTCTGCTGAGTCCACTAAACAGTTGAGGAGAGTGGTGCTACGCTGCGACCCGGCCGGCCACTGATGTTCATAAACCAAACCAGGAATGACAGGTGTCGCTGGGTCCGCTCTGCCTCCTCTGTTCAGCCACATTTACTCCTTCTCTTTCCTCCCTTCTTTTTCCCCACTGTGTGCCCCTGCAACACACACACACACTCTCATTCTGTGTTGATTTATGGTTTATTGTTCCTTGTTGTGTTTCAAGGTCACTGCTAACGTGGGACAAACTAGGCCCAGGGGGGGTGTCTTTCAGCGTACCTGCCAGGGATCCGCCAACACTGCTGCAAGCTGTCGACAGGGCTCCTTCTGCCGGAGATTTGCCCAAAATGTGGGTCTCCCCATTACGCTCCAGCTGTGGTTCATGAACTACATCAGCAGCCTAATCAATAGTACTAAAGTCAGAGGTTACATCAACACAGCACCTTTAAAAAACACTAAGAGGGAAATCCTTACAGGAGCTTACTGCTCCCTTGTGTTCATCTAAAAGTGATATATTTTTTTTAATCTTTCTTTTTTGCAAAATTCCCTCTGCAGCAATTTGTGTTTTTTCATTTGATTTCCTGATTCTTATATTAGGGTTAATTGCCTTGGGAGTGAGAGAAAATAGAGGGCGAAAAGGAGCATTAAGAGGAAAAACACATGCTCACTGCGGCAGACGAGGTTCCTCCCTGAACTGTAGTCAATGAAACAAAGATCCATCATAGGACTCCCAGGGGAAATGCTGATGTCTAAATAAAAATTAGCAGGACACAACTCAGCAGCACGGAGCTATCTGCTCAGCCGCTGGAGTCGCTCGTGGATGGTAGGTGGAAAAGAAGACAAATATTGGGCTTGGTTAGCTTACAATCTGCTTATCAGTGTGTGTTTGTGTGTATGTGAGGACCTTGATTTTCCAGAGGATGTTAGTTGTTTCCTGATTGACTCCATATTTCCCTTCGACTAAGTGGAACCTGTCATGGCATTAGCATCTGCGATGGGCATCAGGAGAGGAGTCTGTGATGAAAGGGAGTGTGTGTGTGCCTGCGTGTGTGTGTGTGACTCTTCACTCAAACAGTCATACAAATGTGCATTCCAGATTTGTACTGGTGCACTGAGCTGTCACTGGGACATTGATAAAGTGTGTTTGCAGTTGGATCCATGCCTGCTCGTGAGCAAACACACCCAGAGGCCTGTAGTATGAAGCATGATTTAGAGCTTATCAAGGTAACTTCAGGTTTAACTATGAGTGTCATGCACTTGAGAATGAAAACCCTGATTATGTTCAAAATTCAACACATACAAAATCACAGCGTACCGACTAATCAGTTGTCTCACAGCACCTCAGAAACACTGAGGTTTAAGTGTCCAAAGTTAATGAGCACTTTGAAAGATGCCTTTGTGTGATTTGGGGATACACAATCATCTTTGACCCAAATGAGCCAAACTCACTTTAAAACACTTGTTAGTTTATCAATCCAAACACGTCCAGAGATGATCAGACTTCAAAAGTCTAATTTCAGTCATTAGTCATCTAACATGTGATGGGTCATTTTTTTAAAGATTTGCATTAGGTATTTATAAGCCATTATATTGGAAGTGCTTCTGTTCTCGCTCTCTTACTTCTTACCGTCTCCCCCCTGTTTTTTGTGTTATTTTACCTTACTTCCTTTTCAGTCCATCTCTTCCTGCCACATCCTCGTACTTTTTATCTGATCTTGTTACTTCCTTTCTCTGCCAACCCTTACCTTTTTTATTTTAAGTCCTCTTTAACCCTCCCACATTACCCTCTTCCACTTTTTGTTTTCTTCTTAAATTTCCTTTGGACCAAAAGATGTCTCTCCCCGCTCGCTCTTTTCCTCCTCCCCTGTTTGAAATGTGCGTGACAGAAGCAGCTCTTTCGTGAGCTTTCCAGGTCACACACTCCCTGCAGAGAAGTCAACCTCTGGCTTTCCTCTCCTTTTCTCCTCCACCTCGCCGGTGTTACCCTTCGCCCACACTGCAAGATTCATTTTTGTTAATGTTTATGTAGATTGCTTACCCTGGATATCTAAAAGATTAACTGTCAATCTGATAAATTATTTTTAATGCCATCACTTCAAAGCAGGAAGTCAAAGTAATGGTTATGTTAATGCATCTATACTGTAGAGGTCAGGCTTGCATTTTATATAAGTTCAGAGTTTCTACTTAGCTCCAAGTAGAAACTGCAAGATATATTTTGTATTCACAGAGGAATATGTGATGTCCAACTAATACAAAATACAATTTTTGTAAAATGATTACTTGCTAGTGAAATCTGAAATGGTCAGCTCTGATGAGGCCAAGTAAATAACATTTAATCAGTGAGTTTGGTCAGCAAATTAGACTTTCATATAGATCATATAGATTTTTTTTTCTTTTACTTTCATTAACAACAAGACGGCGATAAAATGTCCCCAAGTTACTTGATGTAGGGGGAAATAATTATTTCATCCCGTGGTGAATTTGTAGGTTTGCTCACTTCAAAAGAAACACTTTTATGGTAGTTTCATTTTAATGGAGAGAGACAGAAAATCACCAAAAAATCCAGAAAAATACATGACATAAAGGTTTTAAATAGATTTGCATGTCACTGAGGGAAATAAGTATTTGATCCCGTCAATCCAACCCCATATCCGGGTCCCGCAGGTTAGCTGGGTGCCGGTGTGATACACAATTTAAAATCAATTATTTAATCAATTACAAATACTCTTCATTTCAAGTCATTTTTATTATCGCTTTCCGGCACCATGAGCAAAACCAAAGAGTTGTCAAAGGATGTCAGGAACAAGATTTCTCAGCAACCAGCTCGGTCAGAAGGTAACAGCTGTTGGTGCGATTATTCAGAAAAAGAAGAAATAAAGTGCAAGATCTTGCTCCATGGGGTGACGATGATTATGAAAAAGCTGGTGGATCATCCTTAAACTACATGGGAGGAGCTTGTTAATGATCTAAAGCCTGCTCAAGAAGGTGCAGGTACGGGTTCATAAGTTAAGTTTGCCAGTGAACCATGAAATATTTCAGTGAAGGCTTTGCAGAAAGTGCTGTGGTCGAGTTAAACCAAAATTCAGCTCTTTGGAATTAACTCGACCCACTGTATTTGTAGGAATGTTGAGTCATGCACGGAGGTGGAGACATTATGCTCTGGGGCTATTTTCTACTAACTATACAAGACAACGTCTTTGCATCTTCATATGCTATAAAATCTTGGAGGACAACCTCCTTCCCTCAGACAGAGCTGTGAAGATGGGTCTTTCAGCATGACAGTGATTCAAAACACAGCGCCAATGCAACAAAGTACTGGCTAAAGAAGAACCACATTTAGGTCAAGTATTGTCCAGACTTCAGTCCAATAGAAAATCTGTGGAGAGAACTGTAGCTTTGACTTGCAGATCAGCAGCTGAAAAATTAAAGGATTTAAAGAGTTTCTGTAAAGAGGAGTGTCGCAGACTTCCTCCTGAGATGTCTCCAAACCTGGTGAACAACTTCAAGAAATGTCTTACTGTTGTTACTCCAAAAAAGGTCATGTTTTGCTTGAATATGAAATTATATTTCATTAAATGATAACCAATTAATTTATGACTTTCATGTACTGTGTTTTTTTCTGGATTTTTGGTTGATATTCTGTCTCTCTCTCATGAAATTACCATACAAGTTAGGCTGTGGTTTTGTTTGGGGGTGGTTGCAAGTGACCAAACTTTTAAATTCAGCACACAATCAAAACATTATCTCCCCCAGCTTAAAATGCCTCTACATACAAATATTGAACACCTCTGCTGATGGGGACAAGACTTGGTTCAAAGGTCAGTTATGTTTCATCTGCATCTATTAGCTCAACAAAAAAAACAACATTACTATTTCCATCTGTTCTGGCACCTCCTACACCTATTAGAAACAAGAGGGGACAGCAAGACCCAAGTACATAACACAACAGGAAACGGTATCGACAGATATGGCCCTGATCAAATGTGATGTGTATTTGAATTAATACACATCACATTTGTTGCCATTGATGCCTGCTTTGCTTTGTGCTGGGGTCTTGCTTCAGCTCTGCATGTCTTCTGCTTCCTGTGTTCATTGAGGAATGGGAAAGTCCCAGAGAGAGCCGAGTCTCCCATACGATCTCGAAACTGTTGTCCTGATGCTAAATTATAGTTGTCCTTTTTATTTATTCAACAATATTGAGTATTGAGTATTATTCTGAAACAAATTGGACTAAAAGTGACAAAGATTTCCCCCTACTGGTTTGACTTATCTCTCTCTTCACACACTTTTGTCATGGTCTGGGCGGGTTTGAGTCACTGCATCAGCTTCCCTCCTCTGAGTGGAGTCCTTGTAGTTCCTCACCTGATGACAGTTTCACCGGCAGTATTTATGACCAGCACACACAACTAGTCTTCGCCAAGTAATCTGCTAACCTTAGTCAGTTCTCGGCCTCACGTCTTTTCCTTGGTGTATCATAGTGGGTTGCTTACCTCGTTCCTCTGTCTTCTAGTCGCCATCTGGAACCCACCTACCAAGCCTCACCAGTATAAGCTCTACTGGACTCTGGTTTGCAGATGCCGGTAACGTCTTCCCTTCCAAACCGCCAGTCTCTCCTGCCTGCCTCCCTGCATTGCACACAGTACTCACCTGGACCTTTGACTCACGCTTACCCCCTCCAAGCAATCTCCTTCTGCAAGCATGTAAGGCGGCTCAATGTAATTATTCTCGGATTAACTCGCAGCTCTCTTTTGGACCCCTCTGACTGCTCTGTCCTGTGTTTCAGTGCCCTGGCCAGCCATAGATTCCCCCACCCCTGCTGTCCCTGCACCCAGTCGCCACAGTGATTTTGTCATAATTTTGTTATAGTCCTAGTCTCTCCTGCCTCAGGCGTCTAGTTTATGTTCCTCCTTAAATACAGTCTGAATTTTCAGTTTGCTTACAAGCGTTGTGAATAAAGATTCTTTTGTTACACCGCACCTCAAGCTTCCAGTTTGACTCTCCACTTGAGTCCATCCCATTTCCACGGGCCACTGTGCCATGACAACTTTGAGCACAATTTGACTGTTTACTTACCACTATATAAACTAACTAAATAAAAGACATATACAGGAATCAGAAAATACAAGTACTGTATGTTACCTTGGAGTGTCACGGCCAAAAACTGAACTCTGAACTATTCTTCAAGCTTAAAAGAGATTGTCTATCCCTGCAGTACAGTGGTCTAAGTCCTTGCTCTGTTTACATCATATTTTTCAGCAAATAGATGAGCTGTATACTAATAGGGGCTGATCTAGAAACTGAACTGAGGATTTTTCTTTTTTTTAACCAAATAAATCCCTTTTGACCTCCATTTGCAGGATTTATTGGAGGCTTGTTTCCATCCACTCTCAGTAAAAAATTATTTCCCTTTCATTTTATTGGCCCACTGCAGATACTTATCTTGTTAGATACAAATATAGATAAGAAAACTGCAGCTTTTCTGTCAGTCGCCTACAGAGGAATTACCAAAAACAGATCCACAAACTGCAACCCTTGGCTCGAACTCAACGGCAGCTAAATAAAGCACTTTGCTTTAGATTTGGTGCATCTATTCATCTGCGGTGTAGTCACTAGTATCAGTTTTAAAAAAATGTTTATGAAAGCTACTGATCAAATTTTTAATACATGGTTAAAATGGGAATTAGGAAATGGCACCAAATGTCCTTTGCACTCCTCTGTCACTGTGAATGGATGGATGACTCCTGCAGCACAGGTAACAGCCAACCCAAGGCACAGGGTTGGTCACGGGTCACCTCAAATTTATGCTGTCCCTCTCTTTCCCTCACCCACGCAAATTCAGAGGCACATTAGTTAAAGCCTTAAAGCAGCTAAGAGGAAAGCAAAATGTCAAGAGAGTAAAAGTTTAAAGCTAAAAGTCCACCTTGACATGAATGCATCCCTGCAGAAGTAAATGGTTTTATTATGGTGAACTGCTGCATTCATTGCACTGGAGTTTGATGCTGAGTATTTATTGTCATCTACATATCAGACCATGCACCAGTGATGACTCAACATAGTACACAAAGTTACTGTACAGCGACCCTGGGAGAGTTTGCCAAGAATTATTTTCTCAAGTTTGTTCAATTTAAGATAAGATAAGATAAGATAAGATAAGATAAGATAAGATAAGATAAGATAAGATAAGATAAGATAAGATAAGATAAGATAAGATAAGATAAGATAAGATAAAACTTTATTAATCCCTCAGGTGGGTTCCTCTGGGAAATTCGGTTTCCAAATAGCACA
>VUQR01007747.1:0-22509 GCA_015108515.1 Hemichromis elongatus | reverse complement strand
TTTGTTACACCCTGTGGTGCTGTGGGTGTGGTGTTGTCCTCTCCCTCTCCTCCTCCTGCTTGCTTGCCCCTCCCTTTGTCTCTCTCTGCCCCTGCCTTCTCTCCTAGGACACAGCTGCTGCTCATCTGCCCTCGTTTACCACCAATTACCCTCCACAGGTGATATAAGCTGGAGGAGTGCAGTGTGACTGTGGGAGAGGCTTCAGGTGGATTTCTTCTATGCTGGCCAGTGTGTGATTCTGGTCTAGGTTTGGAAAAGACCTGCTGTGTGTGGCTCTTTGTGAGTAACTCTCAACTGAGCAGTGGTTTTTAAGTGAAGCGGCCTCCATTTCTTGGTTTGGCCTACCTGGTTATTGCTAAGAGCAGCATTGCTGTCTTTTTCTGTTGAGCTGATATAATTGTTTTATTAGTTGAATCTGCCATTATTTCTCTGGGTTGGCCTGTCTGACTTATCGTCAAAGCAGCGTTGCTGCCTCTTTCCATAACGTCAGATTCCGATCGAGTCTGAAACCACAGGATCGGGCCCGATTTCTGATCACTTGATCGGATCTGGACGTCCCTAGTTCACTGCAAGGTGCAAGCCACTAGTAAAACTCAAGAATAGAAAGCAAAAAGCCAGCACAGTTCTGGAAAAACATGAATCAACTAGAATGATGGCAAGGAAAAAGTATGGAGACTGCATGGAAGAGCTCCTGATCCAAAGCAAACCTTATCTGTAAAACATGGTGGAGACAGTGTGATGGCTTGTGCCAGTGGGACTGGGAGACCAATGTTTATTGATGATCTGACACAAGACAGAAGAAGCTGAAGGTATTCATAGACCATACTGTCTGCTCAAATCCTGCTAAATTCGTTGAAATTGATTAGGCAGTGTCTCATAATATGGATGGGCAACCCAAGAGCTTATTAAAGCAAACAAGTGGAATATTCTTGAATGGCCAGTCACCTGATCTTAACCCAATTATGTCACACCTAGAGGAGGTGAGCTGGACTCAGAGCACAGATAGTACAGAATGGCACATATTTACAGACATCTTTGACTAAGGACAGCCACAAAATCAGTCTTTAGGTCATTGTTCAGTTCATTCAAGGGTGACGTGAACTTTGTAGGAATAGCCCAGTGAATTACCTGGAAACGGCCCGAAGTGGGGGAAAAAATAACCAACTGAGGTGGATCCATTGCTAGGATCTGGTTCAGTTTGAGTCTGTCATTTAGGAGGCTTAATCTCCCACGTCAGGGAGCCACCACACAAGAAGCAGGAAGAACAGTGGATTCTTTTGGTGGCTCATCAGAGGCTGAGAATTGTCCAACTGTCATGGTCTGAGTGAGCTGCCAGCAGTTTTCCACTGAATAGAATGTGTTTATTGTCACTGTCATAGACACAACAAAATTGAAGTGGTCTCCAATCAGTGCATTATCTATAAAAATCAAATTAAATAAAAACAACACTTAAAGTGCTAATAAGAACAGTTTGAACAAAAAATCCCCGTACATTCACACACAATTACCTCAGTCAGTGCATTTAAGCAGCATAATGTAGCAGCATAAAGACATGATGTTATTGCAGTTGGGTAAAAGCTGTTTTTGAGTCTTTGTCCTTGCTCTGTACCATCTGCCAAAGGGCAACAGTTCAAACAGGGAGTGGCCAGGGTGAGTAGTGTCTTTTATAATCTTCTGGGCTTTTTTAAGACAGTGAATGCTATGTAGGTCTTCCAGCATGGGGAGAGAGCAGCCAATGATCCTTTGGGCTGCGTTAATGACCCTCTGGAGTGCTTTTCTCTGAGCCACTGTGCAGCTAGTGTACCAGATGTATATGCAGTAGGTCAGTATGCTTTCGATGGAGGCTCTGTAGAAGGACGTCAGCAGTCTCGGTGTGACGTTATTCATCCTGAGAGTTCTAAGGAAGTACAATCTCTGTTGGGCCTTTTTCAGCAGCTCATAGGTGTTCACACTCCAGGAGAAGGTTATTCGCCTTAAACAATGACAACTCCTATTCCACCTTGTCTCTGTAAGCAGATACGTCCCACCACAGTAGTGTCATCCGCAAACTTCACGAAGTTGTGGCTCTGATGGACAGGGGTGCAGTCATGTGTGTAGAGAGCATAGAGCAGTGGAGTGAGCACACAGCCCTGGCATGTGCTCACTCCATCCTCCATCCCCTCCATCCTCAGCCAGAGTGCAGAGACTCAAGGCTGAGGATGTGCAATGGCCAACTCTCATCTCTGTCTATGGCCAGTGAGGAAGCTATTGATCCAAATGCAGGTGCTGTGGGGAAGGCCCAGGTCTTGCAGCTTGACTACCAGTTTGTGTGGAAGGATGGTGTTAAATGCAGAGCAGTTTATCAGGAAGAGCATCCACACATAGTTCCCATGCCCTTCCAGATGTGTTAAGGCAGCATGGAGTGCTTTGGCTATGGCATCCTTCTTTGATCAGTTTGCTCTGTAGGCAAACTGATGAGGGTCCAGATTGCAGGGCAGTTCTGAGATTGGTCTTGTACTCTGTCAGATACTGGACGCCCTTGTGACACCTGCCAGGTGTTGCTACTCTCCAACAAGCAACAAGCTCACTTTTATAAATTGCCAAAGGCCCGGTTTACCTATGACACAGAATCACCCAAATCTAAAGCCTTGATGGAAACTGGAGATTTCTACTACCATGCTGCTATCTTTGGTGGACTGTGCAATCTTGTTGATTTTATATCAGGTTATTATCTGTTAAGTGGGCTAGTGGCTCTACAGTGTAGTGGTTTACACATTCACCAAGCAGTGCACCAGAGGACAGCCACCTCGTCCCTCTCTCCTGGCCTCCACCACCAAACAAACTGGCTGTGATTCTGATGGTAGCTTTGAGTGTTTCTATGTGAAAACCTTAGGCAAACAGTTCTTAATGAGTCATTGTGTGTGTTTTTGTTTTTGAGTGCTATATGAGACCATTGCTGTAAAAAGCCTTTTCTGTTAAGACCCATTTTTTCGTATTTTACACAGTAGGAATTTAGCTAAGCAAATTGTCTTTACTTTGACTTTTATTTTAAGTAGGGAACATTGGGGTCCTTTAGAGATCTTTTGTTCTTTATTTTGGCATAGCTCACTGCTGAAGTCAATAAACAGCTGCATAGCAATTGCTCAGAATTTTGTCTCTTTTATTGGATGGAGTTGGGTTGGAGGATCACATTTCTTATTTGCAAAGGTAAATTGTGCGGCAGAGGAGAAGTGGACCCAAATGCAGGCAACCGGAGACAGAGGTGAAGTATAATAAAGGGCAAGCCTTTATTGATGGCTGAACATAGCTACAAACATGTGGAACCAAGAAAACAATCCAAAACCTAAACTGGGAAAACTAAGAAACAAGAAACCAAGTTAGCAAACCTAAACCGCGAGGGGACATCAGCAGCGGCAACACAGAGGATGACAGGCAGACGGACCGATGAAGAGCAAAGGATAGCACACACTAAATATACTCAGAGTGAAATGAGGAAATGGCACACAGGAAGGAGACACAACTAAATAAATTCTAAATGATGAGATAAGGATGAAGCCAAACAGAATACATTGACAAACCTTTAAAGTAAAGGAAACACGACACACGTGCAAAGACAAAAACTCAGAGACACTGGCTTCATACAAAGACATGGCTGACTTGGAAACAAAGGGAAGACGGGAACCAAAACCCAAGAACTAGAAATCTTAGCAGAGGACATCCAGAATAAACTGAAACATAAGATATTATTATTAACACGAAAATACTGAGTCATCAGACTCAGGACAGTGAGACTATCTCTATTTAGTTTTTATAGAATGTTTGCTGTGGCTATGGAGTTTGTTTGAGTGGTCTTATGTTAGTTTACAGTATATGATTTTTATTCAGCTTTAGTTGCTATTTTGACTTTGTTACTTCTTGTTACTTTATTCCTGTGAAAATGAGAATGCTGTTTTGGAGTACTGTGGGGAAACAAAATGCTGCATACTTTTTATTAAAAACATATCACACTGATCAAACAGCTTTTTTTCTCAAAGCATTATTATATTATTGACTGTACGCTTCAAACCTGTGTATAACAATTTGTGTAAAAAACAAACAAAGAAAACTAAATTGTCAATTTCCATATCAACTTAGTAAACAGAGAGAGAAAGCTGCATTCGGTAGTATGAGACATTATTGGCGACTAAGATCTTCTTTGTGGTTTTTGTGGACCCTCTAAAATGTGCAGAAAAGTCTATTTAACTCTTGCGTACTTGTCAACTGACTAAACATGTTAAGACTTACAAATTATTGTACAACCTACATGAAAATGAAATTGTGTATTTCAGCAAATTTACAATCAGACCTGAAACGCACACTCCAGTATGGACCAAACCTATGTCATTCTGCTGACCTCGGATCAGCTTGGACCTGTCCTGCTGTGCATAATGATGTATTATTCATAGGTTGCCACCATGTGGCACATTAGTATCCCCAGCCACCTTGGCAGTCATCCTATCAAAAACAAACAAGCAAGGAAGGGGCAGTACCTTCATACCCACCCTGCCTCCCTCCCTTGTGTTCATTGTTCAAAATCAGGAATGTCATTTTGCTGCTTCGTTGGTTATTTTATTGAGAATTTTGTGCACAATGTCTCTGAAATAAAAGATTTTAAACTGAATTGTCCTTTTTTTTACTTGGCACTGAGGAAAACCTGTATTTGTATAGGTAATGAACAAAGACTCAACTGTCCAATTTTGAAACACAAGCTAACAATGTTGATGCAGAACGTTTGAAAGACTAAAAAGAAAAACACCTTCTTAAAATAACTTCTTTTGTGTAAGAGTCTTCAAATTCACTGTGAAATGGCCCAGAAATCAGTATTAAGTCAAAGTCAGATTAATATGCAGGAATAAAATGCACAGTCACTATTTACCTGCCACTTCAGAAAACACCACGAGGTGGGGCTCAAAGCACAGCAATAAAACGGAGAAGAAGCACAAGCTACTTCCCACACAAGGGCAATGAAGACGACTGCTGTCATACCAATACAAACAGAAACTTGTATAAAAATATACAAGAAACAAAGGAAGAATAGAAGAAAATGCAGAGATTATACTGCTCTTACATATATAACTTATTTAAAAAGTTTGAGCTCATTCTTTTATCCTTCAATGCAAAAAAAAAGAAAAAGAAAAGCTTTTTGAAAATGTAAAGTATGCTTTTTATTTTTGAGGTTTGACAAAATTCTTTAAATCTAGAAGGTTTAGTGGATCTAATTAATAACCAAACTTACAATAATTACACTAAAGCAGCACCAAGCTGTAAAATAGGTCATGTACTTGCAAAACAGACATATTAAGACATCAGACTGGATTGTACCAAACATCCATTTTTTTGATAGACTCAAATTTCATCACTGGAGAACTTATAGTGTAATAATGAAAATATTATGCAGATTATGCAGTAAATAATTCAGTTATTCACTTACAGAATTGTATGCTTGGATCAGAAAAAAATTTATCAAATACACGACTACAGTCTACTAAAAGTACATAGAACAAAAATGGTTTCAAATGCATGTAATTTCTAGCAGACCTTCTGTATAAATAAATAATTACAAAGTAGAAACATCTACAAACAAATGTTATTTTGTAAATGTTGTAAAAGTAAAAGCTGAGATTAAATCTAAGGTCTAATGTGCTTCCTGCCCCTTTCAAACAGTACACTTGGTGACCATGTTAAAGCTGATTGTTCGTTAGTTCACAACTATGAAAGTTTTTAAAATATTGTAAATGTTAGGTTTACCATATTGTGCCAAAGCAGTCTTCATTGAAGTGTGCACTGTTTTACATTATTGCCAGACTGAGCTAAATACAGTGAATGACTTCAGATGGAATGAGAATTATAGCAGGAGGTAGAGGGTGTGTCCTAAAGATTCCATGGATTACAGAGCTGACAGCATTTTCTTGTAAATTCCTCTAGCAACATTATCACAATAAATCCTCGGCTTAATTCCTGTGTGAAGTGTGCATGTTTGTGTGCAGTGTGTGTCCCTGGGAATGACACAGTATAAATAGGCAAATAAAGAACTTTCCCCATATGTGGTTTTAACGATAAGTCCTCGTGTTAAGAAAAAGTTAGGGTTTTACTGCATAATTAACCCTTAAAGTTTGGTTCTGTTTTCCTTTCTTGTTATGTGTGACCCCAGTGCTCAACAACTGCAATATTAATTTTGATTTCTGATCAAGCCAGAAAGTCAAAATCATGTATTAAACTAATTTATGTTTGACAAAAACAGGCACTACACCAAGAACAAGATGAACTTTTAAAATTACCATAATATGTGTTTTATATCAAACACATATATGTTTTATGTTGCTTGTGTTCATTCATTTGGCAGAAGTAATGCTATGTTAAAGTACAGTTTTTGTTGGGTTTTCCCTGCAAAGAATGTGTTCCCTTAGAATGGATGGCATTGCTCCCAGCCACAGGGGTTTGAAATGCTTTAATCTGTACTAAAATGACCTGACCCGTATCCTGATGCCCAGCCACCATCTGTTGAGATCTGGTGATTCCAGCACACCTAAACAAGTATTTTAAAATTGTGGATCAACATGTCAGACAGCAGTTCTTTGGAATCGTTCTCTTCATATCTGTCTGTTCTTGTGTCTTATTACTGGTATGGATTCTGTTGTGTATCTGTTCATTATGAGAGACCCTGCTTTCACATTGGATCCTTATGTTAAATCTCTGGTTTGGTCGTACATTAATAGTAATATTGCCAAGTTGACTTCCAGTTTCATACTCTGAACTGGAAATTGTTATTCGTGCCTTTATTTTATCCCAGTCTTGAGTATTGTAATTCATTATTTACTTGTCTTAAGAAAGCTTCTTTGGAACATCTGCAGAGTGTTCAAAGCTGCTGCTGTAAGGTTTCTGACAAGAGCTGACAAGTATTCAGATGTCACAAGACGGCTAATTCAGTTGCACTGGCTTCCCAGAGTCCAAATCAAGATTCTGGTTTTGACTTTGAGAGCACCAGCATGCATCAGTGAACTTTTACATCCATATATCCCCAGCAGATCTCATCAGGGATCAGGGCCTACTGCCTGTGGGTTGACAGGTTGACAACTACAGGACACAGAGCTTTTGAAACTGTGGCCCCCAGACTCTGGAACCCTCTCCCTCTCATCTAAAGATCTGTGGATTCAATGATCTCTTTTAAAAGCAGCTAAAAATGAATCTTTTAAAACTGTCTTACTTTTGGTCTTTATGTTTTCAGTATTTCTGTTGTGAAGCGCTTTGCAATCTTAAAAGATGCTATTTAAATCAATCTTTACTCACTCGTTTACTTTTCTTTAATATGGCAGGTATAAACCTAGAGGGTTACTAAGGGTTTCAGTCTATTATGAGGGAGGTTGAAATGTTGCTTTCATCATCAAGTTTTATTAAGAAAATTATTGTGATGAGAAAGAATTAAAAAGCAGGTGTCTATGATGTCCAGATGGTCTGTGAAGTACACAGGGTGGGAGCACAGTCTCCTCTGGTTTACTGTAAAGTAGCTCCAAGATCCAAGAAGGGGAGAGAAAACAGTCCGGTCTTCCAAGTGAGAAATGTGGTTGCCTTCTTTAGTCAGATTTTCCTGAGGAAATAAACTTTCAAGTAACTGTTGTTAATTTGATGAGAGTTTTGTTATTGCTGTGATCGTTTTGGTTGTTCTACGACGCTGCACAGTCACCATTTTGAGGCTTCAGAAGAACCTGTTTTGTTGTTTACTTTGGTCAGGTTTTTTGGGTGTACAATTCATTGATGACCCAGTCCAAAAATGGTGAGCCACCCCTCCGGGATTCGCTGAGATGATTGGTCAAATTGCACTTCATTGTGCATTTGCACATTCCACAAGGAGAGACTTTATTGCTGGACTCACACTTAAAGGTGTCAAAGGAGACTAAGTCAAATCCCCCGGGAGAGGGTTTTGTTTATTATTTTCCATGATTTGGGCCCATCTTCCTTTTCATGTAATGCTATTGTTTTTTATTGTATAAGTAACTGATTTTTCATGTTGAGACTAACAGGTTGCGTTGACCTGGAAAAAATACAAGTGAATACAAGCTCATCAAACCAAGTTCCCTGAGCATTTCGTTAGTCATCCACTTTGCTCTAGCAATGGAACCTTAGCTGTAACAATGCAAACATTAAAATCTATTAAAAGGGGTGATAAACATTCCTCTATTTACATGTGTAAACAGATTTTGTACCCAAATACACTCATCCAGGACTTAAGCCCTTTTTCCATAATTACCTATTCGGATCAACTCGGCACAGTTCACTATGGTTTTTAGGTTTTTTCCATTAGGTCATTGTATGGTACCAGGTGCTTTTTTGGTACCTGCTCCCCTGGGGTTCCAAGGGATCCGAGCAGGTACTAAAAATGTGACGTCATCACACTGTATGCCACCGATTGGCTGGTCAGTAGCGTCACTTAGTGAATCATGAGAGCTTCTCATTCACGAAAATTAAAACCGCAATTTTTTTAAACCCAGCATCAAGGAAAATGGCTAAAAAAAACGCCGCCATCGCCCCAGATTCTAACGAAAAGTCACAGTCTGAGCAGCAGGTATATTCTAGCTTTAATGTCCACCTTTTTTGTAGTTTTGGTGATCCGAGTAGTTATTTACGGAATGGGGGCTTAGAGTGACAAAGCCTTAGAAAGTCCTAACGTAAAGTGTTCCTTTAGGAGGACAAAAAACAGCCACCTGAGCGAAGGTCACTGAAAGGTGGAAAACCTGTCGCCTGTTTGTTTAAGCTAGGCAGTACTCAAACACTCCCACTGAATCAATGGTGTGAAATGTTTTTTCACCAGAAAGCCTGTTAACGTCTTTCACAGTCTTGATTTTTCAAAGCAGCAATTTCAGGTTTATACACGCTGACATCATGTTTGCTCTCGTGTTTTACAAGAGGTGACATCTATGTTGAGACCCAGCTATGAAAATATGGAGGTGAATTGGAATTATACAACCCACTGGCACATAAACTTCATGGTAAATGGAATAACACAAGTGTATGCACACCTGCGTGGGTCTCTGGTATAGTTTGCCTTGCAGGTGTTAAGCCTGCAGATCTGCCTGCCTACAAAAACAATAAGAAAACAAAAACATGTACTGGGATAAACAAAAGCATGAATGAAGGTCTGGACCAAGCCACAGTTTTTTAACAGAACTGCATGGTGCTGCAGGTCGCCCCATACTTATTTTCTTTCGTGGATAATTGATAAATAAATAGTCAGTGCAAAATTAGGAAAAAAAGAAGATAAAAATTCAATCTATTTTCTTCCACTTATCAATGAGATTTTAAAAAATCGCTACTTTATCGTGGTGGAGGGTTTGCAAGTCTCGGGCAAACTGGTCCTGGGTGAGAAACCAGACAAAGAGTGATTCAAAAGACCCACTATGAGTATACGATCAACAGTTCACCATGCCGGACATAGGGTTACAAAGGCCACGCCCTGGAGCCAGGCCCGGGGAGGGTGCGCAATGGCAAGCGTTTGGTGGCCGGACCTTCATCCATGGAGCCTGGCCAGGCACAGCCTGAAAAAGGGACATGGGCCCATCCTCCTCTGGCCCAACACCTGCAGGAGCAGGGTGCAATGTTTATCGTGCGGAGGGCAGGAGCGAGGCCCTGGCGGATTGGGCCCATAGTTCCAGAATAAAAAAAACAAACAAAAACATCATATTTGTACTCTTAGTACCAAACCTTTTTACACAGTACTGCAATTATAAAGTGTTTATATGTTAAGTAAAATTTAGCAAGGATGCCCTAAGACTTTAACTGAAAGTAGAGCCAATACAACTGCATGCCATTTATGTGATTTAGATTCTTGGATTAATAACTGCAAACTAATTATGAAGCAAAAACAAAAAAATGTGTCCATCTTTTTTAACCTACTTTCTTACTACGTCATATTAGCATTTCCTGGGTGCCACGTATCTGCAGCCTTTCTAATCTTCTTAAGGTGTCTTCTAGCTAGAGCAGAAATGGCAACAGAAGGCCAAAAATCCAGCACACGCCTTCAAAGCCTTAGCATAAAAACTGACACTCTGCTTCAGATGGATATCAGACATCCTACTGATTCAATCAGAATTTAAGTGTACTAATTGCACAGCTTACAGGATTGCCAATCAAGCACATCCCAGTGAGCTCTAACAAACCAGTAACAAATATACCCCTGCTGACTCAGCAGGTAATTAAGCACTCAAGCAAGAATCGTGTTAGATGAGTAGGCATTCACAAATGCTGCTAGTTTGGATTTTAAGAGTCATTATTATAAGCAGGTTTCAGGCAACATTATCTGGTAGACAAGTATTGGTGGAATAGTTATTATTTAAGTGCTTTTGTATGTATTTGTTCATGCTCACAAGCATTGATATCTTAAGTGTCTGTGGAGTATACAGAGAAATACCCCAACGAAAGCTGTGGCTCACTGTCGTTATTTGTGTTTCCTTTTTCAACTTCAGTAGGAGCTTTGTTTTGTTTTGTTTTGTTTTGTTTACTTTGATGAAACTTGCTCTCATGTTGTCTTTAACACAGCGGGTCCCTGCACCCTTCCATGCCCTTGTGAGGGTATGCCAAAGCTGTAATATCAAACTGCAAAGTATCGCTTCAGTTCTCCACAGGTCACATTCCTTCTTGCTGGTGGAAGACATGTGACTCAAAGTAAAGGGAGCAACATGAAAATGAGTTTTAATGCAAAAGTGACAAGGAAAGGTTGGAAAGAAAAGCGGACAAAATTGGATGGAGGCACACAAAAAAAAACAACAAAGAGGGAAAAAAAAGTTATGCGATCGAAGTTCACCAACACTGAGCAGCTTCTGGCATGGCTCATCCTTTTTCATCATACACATTCCTGTCTGACATGCTCACAAAGCACCATTGTACTGAGCTGGGTCTGACTCATATCCTCACTGCTACCTACCTTATAAGCTACAACCACATATTGTTCACACCAAGACACACGGTTGGCCTTGAGCCACCTCCATTGTGTAGAGTTATGGGCTGACAGTTTTAATACTGCCTGTAAATGATTCTCCGGTGTAGAAAGAGAAGGTGTGAACTTCAAACGATAAGGGGAGAAGAGAGGAGGAGGAGGATGAAGGAGATGTGATATGGTACTGCTCCAATGTCATGTGACCTAAGGTTGAAGGGGAGTCAATGTGCACCAGGCTCAGTGTATGCAGTGTGTGTGGCGTGCTGTTTTTTCTCTTCTCCTGGTGTCTTCATTCATGTCAGCTCGTACTGTTCAGGAAAGCCCAGAACATCAAATATCAGTTTTTACCTGCTTGAGTTTTATTGTTTTTCCAAACAGAAGAGGAAAGCTAGGAGAAAAACAGAGGAGAAAATAGAAGAGAATTTGAAGGAGAGCCTTAATTTCTATATAATAGTTCTATCATCACCATAAAGAGGATACAGCTCATTGCCACTGTAGTTATTAGACAAAAGCAGAACAAAAATATCTCATTAAGCAACACTCGTAAAGCCATTGGGGGCTATTAGATAACAATGTAACAGCTCAAACTGCCAATATAAGTCATCTGGCAAATATGAAGGTTCATCCTCAGTGTAATCCAGCAGGGAAAGCTCAATGAAGAAAACAAAAAAAAGGATTAAAAAATGTTTATTTGATGCTTTATTTGAATATTGAATCCCCATAGACTACGACAAATAACTGGGCCTTGCAGAATTTTTAATATGAAAAATGCAAAACGCTCCCAGAGCACAAACCTTCGGCAAAGCAGCGCACACACTGGGCGATATAGTCATAGCATTTTGTATATATTCATTTAGTTTTCTTTGTTCTCTTTAAACATTCTTCACAAAGTTTTCGCCCCAGGTCCATTTTAAACCCATTTTAACATACTTGACATAATTGGCAAGCATATGTAAATTGGGGTCAGAGGTTAAATGTGACATTATATTTTTAGGCAAACTATAATGTGATATTTTGTACCTCCATATGTCACTCCTAAATGCTGCCAATACAAACAAAAGCAGTAGAATTTTAATCACTTTTAAGATATTTTATTTTTAAGATTAAAATATTTTAATAAAGTTGGATCTTTGACCTGAAGTTCAAAGGTAGCGGCCTCTATATGCCTTTATGCCTTTGTATGTCAGTACAAACAATGGCATTAGGAATCAGTGTCTGAACTAGCTCTATATAGCACTATTATTACAAGTAAATATGGCTTGCTGTATGGCACATCCTGGCCAAGAAGAACTTTGAAATCACTGTGATCTCCAAAACAAAAGACATCCCGGTCTCTACACTTCTCATTATGCTGAATGAAAAAATATCAAACAAAACTAAAAAACACCATAAAGCTAAATAATTCTGGCATATCTGCAAAGTGTTAAAAAAAAAAGTCTATTGTCTGACCTGGTTCTTTCATCACTGAGTAAAAAACAAGTTTTATTCATGGACCTCACATTAGCTGAAGTTCAAAGAAAATGAGAGAAAAGCAGCAGGGTTCAGCTTGTTGTTTTCACCTCTTCACATTGACACTTAAATAGACGTGGTGAGCGTTTGCCCACAGCCATCATGAAAAGCACAGGCAGGGTTGTAGGTAGTGCTGCACCTACCAAGTCGAGCATCCCCGAGGCAGAGGTGTGCGTCCGTTAAATGGGACAAGAGGGGGGAAAAAATCCCCAAATTCCCTCTGTGAATGGCACTGGGTAATTAATCTCCAGCAGGGGTTTGCCCTCTTCTCTGACATATGAGTGACACACAGGCTCTGTGTGTGTGCGTGTGTATTTGTGTGTAAGAGAGGTGTTTGACTGCCTCTCCTCCAGGCCAGCTCCATCATGTCTGCTTCTTCTTTTGATGTTCCTCGTTTCTTTTTCCTTTGCCTTTCCTCTCTTCTTCCTATTTTCTCTTCCCTGCCTGCTGTGCTCCACACTGTCCATTTTTTCTTTTATTTTTGGTCTTTTCCAAAGTAAAATGATTCATATAGAGAATGTGTGCATGACAGGCTATAGCCAACTGTAAGATGATATGTATAAGTAAGGTGCATACAGCATATATTGCTCTAGGGCCTGCGTGATCTTTTTTTTCTTCATCTTTCTTTGTCTTTTAGGCTGAACTGTGAACTGAGCAGCATTTGGACCTAAAGCTTCGTTTGACCAATTTTATTTTTTTATTAACAATATATAAAATGTTAATGCAAATAATATTACTCCAGCACTCCATGCTTAATGAAAAAATGGTAAAATTAGATGAGCACTACTGGCAGGAGGTAGTAAAGTAGCACAGTAAAAGTGCTGGTTTGGTCTCACTGCTGGAAGTGGAATTACTTTGAATTTCTTTATTTACATCTTTATAAGCAAGGACAACTGATGCATCTGAAATAAAAAGAAGGAAGAGAAAGTTTTCTGTTTTTTAATTTCTTACCTTGGATTTATTTGTAATAATAATAGTAGATGTTGTGTCATTTGAAATGTGGGAAACATAAAATCACGCAAGATGGTTAGTAGCACAATCACAAGATGAAATGATCAACTGATTACAGACAACTTTCAATTCATGAAGGATGCCGTTTGCAGAAATAACATTATTGTGTTCACACTTACAACACTAGCTCCTCTTCTGAGGCCATACAATGACCTGTTGAATCTGCATTTGGGTGGAAACACTTTTAAGTAAGAGACCCAAGTGTAAGAAAAGTATAAGAAAACGTAACTAATTACAGGCTCTAATGGCGCCACTTTATTTACAGATATGCATGACAAAAAATTCCAGTGACCCCAAAGAATTAATTAGCGAAATGTATATACAAAAAGCAACGTAACCACGCATGCTGAGCACATACTGGGTCAAATATAGCAGATATTAAAGCTCCATAAAGATGTCCAGTTTTGCCTTTTTACCCACACCTGTTGTTCCTGTGCAGGTGTGCCTGAAACATCACACTTTTGTAATGGCATAAATGGGCAAACTAGAGTTATAGATTTTTTTTTTTTATTCATGTGTTTTGGAGGGTTGCAAAGTGGTTTGCAGATATGTATGTAGGTATGTAGCTACTGGGGCGGCTAAAAGAGCTTAACTTGTCTGCCTACATATGAGCCATCTGCTGATGTGGGCTAACACTGGGACTAAATGTTGTGGTAGGATTGCAGCTGTCTGGACTACAGCTTCAGTATTGTTGGTATGATTAACAAGAAACGTCTCCCACCTGCAACAAACTTTTTCTCAGTTTTTCTTTGGTTGCCAAATGGTTTCAAAAGCCACTGCATTTTGAAAATGCACAACTTTTATTTCAACTCATCTCTAACTTGTAACTTTTAATGCTACACATAAAACCCATCCACACATGCAGAATATAAAATAATCTGTTTATCAGGGTTCAAATCGCATTCTCAACTCTGGGGCATTACCTATTTTTGCAACATGAAAAACTGTGGATTTTCAAGCATCTAGTCTCTCTAACACCACCATATCTGTCTGCATTTATTATCTGTATATGTTAGCACAAGGGCAGCATGGTGGCATGGTGGTTAGCATTGTTGCTGCAAAGCAAGAAGGTCCTGAGTTCAATTCCACCATCAGGCCGGGGTCTTTCTGTGTGGGGTTTGCATGTTCTCCCTGTGTCTGTGTGGGTTCTTTCCGGATATTCCGGCTTCCTCCCACAGTCCAAAGACTTAGTAGTTAGTGGAGATAGGTAAATTGATCATTCCAAATGTGCCCATAGGTGTGAATACATGAGTGAGAGCGAGTGACCCTCAAAAGGATAAGCGGAAGTGAACGGATGGATGTTAGAACAATTTATTTTATGTAAATGAGCTTCTTTAACTAAAAAAATGTTGCTGATTAGTAACAGCAATGTGCCTGGTCTATGGGCCGTAACCTGAGAAGCAGCTATTTGTAAGTAATGCCGAAATGTGTTAGTGCTGCAAAGAAGGAAACCCTGCCACATTAATGACAGCCATACTTATGTAAAGCTCCATGCAGTATTTATAGAGTCAGCTGGGCTTCAGAAAGGGCGCAGTCAGAAATCCACAAACCACAAGTTATGACACGCTGTACTCGATGCACATGGTACACAATAAAACTACAAATGCTTCTTAATTAAGGCAGCAGCATGCAGTGGTGAAAAAGCAAAAAAATTAAAAATAAAAATTTGCAGGAGATGAAAAGACAAAAACAGTTAAACTACCTTAACTCAAAGTGTATTGGAAGTGTGTAGAATTCTTATTCTAAAATATGGAAAATTAAATGTTTACTAGTAGAAAACTAAGGTTACAGACAATTTTAAAAAAGGAAAACCTTTTTCTTTTATTATTAAATGTATTTATTCAGATTTTTCATCATATCCTGGGATATATTTTCATAACAGATGCCCTTTGTTCTTGTTGCTCTGCATTTTAGTTAGTAATCAGTATTAAATGTGGTAAGTATCACTGGATACCACTGTGTTGAATGACATGCTTCCAGCAGTAACCGTATTATGACTTCAGTCCTTTTCTGCCATATTTGCCAGAGCTGCATCTGTGTTTACAGAGCTGCCCGGGAAACACGCACAACATGAATTCTGACACATCTGTATCTGTATACATTACCACGAAGGCTATTAATAGTAAATAAATGAGTACAGCTCTCTTGTAATGATGGGAAAAGAAGAAAAGAAGCGTATACCCTCTCTGTTCTCCCAGTCATTATTTTTCTGGTGCCACTGATTCAGTTTCTGGAGTACTTCTTTTCCACTACAGATGAAAATGCTCCTAATTACTTAAATTTTTTGACTACACCAACATCTTCACTCAAAACTTGTCCCAGCTGCAACATGTGCCACCACAAAACTTTCCTGCATCCTGATAATGAAATTCAAGTTGATACAGGGGAGATGTACATCATCAGCACCCCTAAAATTGATACAGATTTTAGAGCTGCTGTTATAGTGATTATAGATGAATATAAGAGCAAATTCAAATTGTATTCGTTGCATACACACTGACAACATGCAGTGAAATGCTTGTGTCTAAGAAGGGGGAGGGGCTTTCTACAGCGCTTGTGAGGTTTTTCATTGGACATTCGCTGCTTATTCCCTCATTTCCAGCCAAGTCCATGTACTTGACCATTTTCGGAGGAATGTGGGGTTTTTTGTTTTTTTTTTGTTAAGCCACAAAGACCTATATATCATCCAAGCATAAAAAGGCACCTAACTCAAGGGATGAATCAGTGTTGTGTCTACAAATAACAGTATGCTTAGAAAAGACCTAATTTTAAATTGTATCTTTAGGCACTTGATTACTTGAGCTTCCTTATTTGAAACTATGAAAAAAGCAAAGACAAAAAAAGTATTTAAGTCTAGTATTTTTGCATCAACAAGGTGATTCCAAAAGAACTATTACCCAAAACTTGGCATATTGCAACATGGTGTGCAGTGCAAAACAAATTATCCATCCATCCGTTTTCCTAACACTCACACGATGCGACAAGGCAGAATCTGTCGAGCCTAAAAATAAACAGAGTTAGATGTGACTGTATCCAAACTGATAGATGGTATTAAAATACATGATTCTTTGTCAGTGCTGCTTGCTGATGTTGGAAGCAAAATAGTGGTAAAAGTTAATCTAACAAATAAAGCTGCCAAAACCAAGACAATGGCGTGAAAGATGATTAAATGCAGCACACAGCTCAACAAATCTGTGGTTCTGTGGAACCACAGATTTGATCAGGTATTCTCTCTGGAGTCTTCATCATAAGTGGTGTTTTCACATACATGGCTAATGGATCCAATACTACTTGTTTGGCTCTGTCCTGGTATTTTGAGCCTCAGGTGGAATTCTTGTTTAAAATGAGTTTTGCCACTAAACTTTGACAATATTGCGCTGAGTGGGGAAGACAAGTAACACGCTCGGTCATTTAACATGCACACTTGAGCTACATAAACTGTAATGGTACACCAAGGTAAATGGGTTTCACAGTACACTGCTGACAATTTAAACTCCACCAAAGCCCTAACAGCATATTTCTTAGTTATTTTTTAGAGTTCTCAGGCGACCAGCGGCAGGATGTGCGCACAGTAACATGACAGGAAAGGGTGTCCACTGGAGACTCATTTCTGTCCTCCAGAGAGTAAATAACCGTCTCTTCAGTCATCCATCCATCTATAATCATGTTTCATAGAGCCTGAGACATGTCTACAATCATTTTCCAAAGCATAAATCTGCTTTTACAGCTGGAATATGTATCCATGCCTCTGTATGGTTTTCACAACAGCTTGTTGAAAAACAGTGAATCATTCAGCAGCATCCATTTTTGTGCAACTACAAAACTTCTGTGGTTTATGCTAAAACTTCAAGAGCTTTTGAAGTTGTTCAGCTTGGGGTGCTCGGGTGTATACTGAAAAATAGTCAGGTGTGTACTAGGTGATGACTGTTATTAAAAATTAAAAGCTGTGTGTGTGCGTGCATGCCTGTGTGTGTAAGGAAGAGAGACCTCCTAAAGTCTGAGCAAAGAACACAAAAAAGTTAAAGTTCCAAGGACACGTAAAGTCACTAAAGCACAGTTTTGGTTCTATTTTTGTTTTAAATATCTCACACACAGACTGGAAACTGTAACTAAACCTGTCCTAACCTTAAAAGATAGCTGCACCTTAAAATCTTAAAATGATTTATGTTGTGAGGACTTGCGTTTTGTCCGTATAAGAAAGCTGTTGGTTTACCCACAGCACAAGTAACACTTTGGGCACACACACACACCAACCAGCATAATGGTAACATGAAAGGACAGCAGCTGCCCAATAAAGACCACAAGGACAAACCAAGGGAAATAAAACTAACTAAAGGTATGCTGACAGTCCTTGCATTTTCAAACTTACTTTTTGTTTCACTTTTGTGAATGTCGTCTCTTTCTTTTGTTTACTCTGCATGTGTCTCAGCTCAGCAGGTGCTGTGCTGCAGCGGCAGTCTGCTCCGGCATAAAGATGGGTAGTTTTGTCCTGCGATCTCGACACCTGGGAGGCTGATTAAAACGGCTGGAAGTTCAAACACACAAGACAGGATGTCCCCCGAGTCCCTGGGACAAACACAAAGAATCTGGAAAGACAAACCTTTCTCTCTTCCACTCGCTCTCTCACTCTCCCTCTGCTGATTTTCAAGGCCAGAGGTGTCTCTGCAGTCCAACCAGTCCTATTGTGAAGCCTTTGCTCCCATTCCTTTGTCTATTTCAACCCCCCACTTTTCTTAGAGGTGACGTTCCTGTTTTTGTTGTTGCAGCCACTGCTGTCTGGGTACCTGTCAGTTTATTTGGTTCCCAAACAGAAAAAAGAAATGAATATAAACTTAGGTAACAAAAAAATGAAAAAAAGAACCCCAAAATAAAACAGTGAATACAAATGAGCATAGCCCCACCGCCAGCATGAGTGAGGTTATGGATATATAAATGATAACTGTTAGCCTATGTGGTTACATTACACTGAAGTTCATTTAAAATCTATTGAGATATTTGCTTTTCTAGTACTGACTCACTTTGTTTTTTTTAGTTTTTCACCCTCTGTATTTACTCATCTTCTCTACTGATAGAAAAGCAGATTATATATGCATACACAAGAAAATCAATACACCTTCATTGAGTTCAACGCACACACATTGTGTGCTAAGACAGTATCGCACAGACAAAGATATGGAGCTTCTAGTCTGCAGCCATTAGGTGTTTCTGCCTTACTCTTTTCTCCACTGGAAAGATGGTGGCATTTGAGTCTGAGACAGTCAGCAGATTTATGACCCTTTGAGAGAGTCACTATGTGAGTATCTCCCTCGTACTGAAGCAGCTTCCCTGTTTAATGTCTATTAAACCCAAGAGACAGATACAAGCTTTTGAAGTGAAAATATCAGATGGCAAGAAAAAAAATCAAAAGTGAAAGACAAAAGCTTTATACAGGGTCTTGAAATTGAAGATTTATTAAGGTGAAGAACAAGTATTATCCAAAAGAAACTCCACAAACTACAATGGTCTACAGTTTGACCCAAAAAGTTCAGTTCAATATTTATTCATATGGCATCAAATAACAACAACAGTTATATCCAGGCACTTGATATTAAGAGATAAAGACACAACGATTTTAGACATAAACCTGATAATCAGACAACATCCTCTGGCCAAGCACTGGTGACAGTGGGGAAGAAAAACTCCCTATCAACACAAAGACACCTCAAGCAGACTCAGCCATCTGCCGTGTCTGGTGGGGGTGAGTGGAGGGAGACAGGGCAAAATAGACACATGGATGAAAGCCAGAAATGAATAATAACTAAATATTAAATGCAAAGTGGTGTGTAAAGACACAGAGATTGAAAAAACAGTGAAGAGAAACATTCAGTGCATCATGGGAAGTCCAGCAGTCTAGGCCTGTTCTAACATGATTGAGGGAGGGTTCAGGGTCACCCTATCCAGCAGTAACTATAACAGTGATCAAAGACAAAAGTTTTAATCATAAACTCTAAAAGAAAGAAACTAAATTTTTAAGCCACAATTAAAAAATTAGTTTCCTAAAAGATTTTTTCACATAAAATTATAAAATCTGTACTTAGAAGTTTATGTAATGCAAAAAGATTTGACTAGGATAGTATGATTATTTGTGTCCCTGCAGGCTGCTCATCTGTACATACACCACCGATTGACTCGGACTGTGCCGCGGCTGTACGCTGAGCTCTGTCCTAGCCTGTTCCCAAGAGTCTGAGTAATTCATCAACAGACACAATAACAGATCACTGATTAGATTACGTTGTGTGAGAGTGTGTGTCTGTGTCAGTGAATACATCTCAATGTACAGCCTGGAGGGGCAGACTCAGTCACAGGGATTGACGGGGTGTTAGAGATAGAAATGAAGAAGCCAGTCCAAATCTCTGATTCTACAATTGTGGAACTGTTGCTTGGAAACAAGGTGTTGTGCAAACAGTGCGCGCTGTACAGGCTTAAGAAAGGTTAAATTACCCATTGAGTTTTCTTTTGTAAATCCCCAATCAAAACACACGTGTCTCTTCTTCATCACCATTTCTTTCATTCTTGGAGAAACATTATGTGCTGTTTGTCAGCACAGCGTCAGAGTCCTGACTGAATTTTATAAATCTGCACGATTTAACATTTCTGGTTTTATTCTAAACTTGTTTAATTATTGTTAGATAGTTAAACTTTTCAAGAAAAGAAAACAATAAATGAAATTCCGTTTTCTGTGCAATGGTCATTATCTTGAAATCAAATGTAAAAGCAAAAATAAATGAATAAATAAATGAAAAGCTGTTGTTGGCAATGACGCGCATGATGTTTCTTAAAAATTACTCCAAATGTGCCAGATTTACCGCAGCTGCATAGATGCTTCGGTCATCCAATTTTGAGACATCACAGGAATGCGTGGATGGGTGTAATTTACAGATCAATATTTAAAACTACATTTAACAATAAATAATAACATTAGTGTAAAAGTTTCCTGTTTTAACTCTGGGGAAATTACTGATTAAAAACATTGAAAAGAGGAAAACTTAACATCAGGACGATGTATTGTGGACACATAAGCGCGTGTGCACATGCACTAGTTGTTGTGTGATGAACTGGTCCTAATCGTATTCTCGGCCATGTTTCCACCGCCGACCCCCCTCTGGCACATTTTGCCCCTAATAGCTTATCCCCCTGTCGCCATCATTCCCATGATGCTTGACACCTTTAGTCCTCGTTGCGCTCCTCTGTCTGTGACCGAGCAGCTCCTCATTGTGATGTTCTCGCGGCAGATGGGGGCCCATTCAACATCATCAGCTGGGGCTTTGGCCCACCAAGACATTAGTCATGCCTCCAGGCTACTAACCACACAAGAGGGCTAATTGGAAACAGATCACACACGCTCACACTTGTGATCAGATTTACACGCAAAAAATCACACACAGCCCAAGTAAACCCACACGCAAATGTGCACACACAATATCCCGCACTTAATTACCCAAACCCTCACTCTAATACAGTCTAACACAATGTGTCGCACACTTGCACTCTCTGTCTTTCAGAGGCCCCTCCATCTCCCCAAAGGATGCACCTCAGGGTGAGAGGAAGGGGGTCAGTTTATTGTTTCTTATGAAGAGCATGCGAAACAAATGAAGGACTCCGCAGACGGGTAATGAGAGAGGGTTTGAGGCATTGAAGGACAGAGAGAATGAGAATCCTCCACCTCTTTTACTGTGGCTTTTCCGCTCTCTGTATAAAGGATAGCTCTGTCCTCCATACACATTGTGTGAAGTCAGCCCAGCGTGAATCCTTAATGACTAATGGCAGATTACACCCACAATCCAAAGTCTGGCTGCACATCCACTCTGTAGGTCCCACAATCAACTAAGGGTCTCTTAATTAGCTCATCAAAACATGACAGGTGGCTACACTTTAGACACGCAAAATTACACGTCTGGGCATGTCTATGAATGAGAACATCAGGATCATGGTAGTTGTGGACTACATATAATTTGAAGTGTTTGGAAAAGGAATACTACATGTGTGCAGCCTGGACAGTTTTCCTGTCAGTAGGGCTCACTCTACTGAAGAGAAAAAAACACTAAGTGTCCTAATAAAGTATTAGGCACCACTTAATACTAAAAAGGCTTCATTGTGACTTGACATTGATTCAAGATCTAGAGAGCTTTACTAGTCGAGATCACTGTCTTCCATCTGGGTTCAAAATATCAAACTGCTTTGAAAGCTGCTGACTGTGAATGCCATGGGAGATGACTGGCATTCATTTCATACACATCAGACCATTCAGTAAGCCCTCGTAACCCATCGATCATGCTATGCTAGCCAAAAAAAATACCTACATTTTTACAAACACAAAAAGCTCTGCTAAGTGAAAATTAGCTTGACAGTCATGAAAATAAAGAGATGGGCGTGTTAAAATAAATAATAATACCTTCAGGAATGACACATAGTAATTTTCGAAGGACACCCTGAACACAGCGCAGCATTCCTGCCAGTCAAATCTGGACAACCTGTCACGGCCTGGAGGCTCAGCCAGGCGTTGAGAAGACGCTCTTTCTTTCTCTCTCTCCCCTTTTCTCTCCCTCTCCTCTCCTCTCTCACCGGGGCGGGACTCATCGCGGGTCCACGCCCTCGGTCCACGCCTTCGGTCCACGCCTTCGGCGACCCCGCACACCTGAGGATCGTTAAGCCTTCCGGCATTTAAACCAGAGGAAGACACCTGGTCGACGCTGGATCGTTGCCTGTCACTAGTTAGTGTTCACCTGACCCCAGCTCTCGTTTGCGACCTTTGCTATTGTGGAACTCTCTCTAAATCGTGTTGTTTTTCTCCTGCCTACAGACTTTCCTGGACCCTACCCGTGTGTGAGCAGTGTGCCGTGAGTGAGGCGACTGTGTGGATGTGTGCTAAGGAGAACGTCGGAGTGAGAGGACCCTTCCCCGGATTCCCTGGACCCTTTTCCCTCACCTTTTGTATATATATCACCGTCTGCACTTTATTGTATATACACCTTGGTGAAAACGCTGTTAATAAAACCCTTGCTTTG
>VUQR01007743.1:52952-63615 GCA_015108515.1 Hemichromis elongatus | reverse complement strand
GGTGTGACAGCGGTGTGTCCACGCTGCTGAACTGCAGCTCCCTCCCGCCACACACACACACACACACACGCACACACACACACACACACGGGGACCTGTTCGTTCAGCACCACACCGCGGCACATAAACCTGAACACAACACTTCTGTGTCGAAATAATGGAAAGGCATATGGATAACATCAGCGACGAAACTGAATGCCATCGCCAAGACGCGCACAGTTGCCAGGCAGTTTTTCATTATTATTATTTTTATTATTAATTTGAATGTTTTCAGTGTTTCTCAGAGTACTCAGCCGTTGGAGCCTTTACTTACACGAAAACTCCGAAAAGCAGAACTCTGATGCCAATCTCCAGAGCCAATTCTCGCATGTTTTTCCTGCGGTCTGGAGGCGATACGTTCATGATTCGGAGACAATCCGTCAACTCAAGCAGAAAAAAGGCGGTCCCGGTCAGTTCTGTCGGCTTTTTCACTTTTGTAATCCACCTTAACAAAAGCCCGGCGCTTTCCGCGAGCGGCGCTCCCTAATCGCGCATGCCGTGCGCCTCCATTGCAACTCGGTCACCTGAAGCAGTCTTCCTCTCTTTTTCTCTCCTTCGCCTGTCTCCACTCGTCTCCGTCTGTTTCTGTCTCCCTCGGGCGATTTTCTTTATAGCAACTCTGTTGCTGACAGCTGCTCTTCTATCGAGTGAAACTCTCCTTCTTCCACTCCATCAGTTTCTTAATTTAGGGTTGGAGTTCAGGAACAGAAGATAGCAGATTTAGGAGGAGGTACAGGTGTGGGTCAGCACAGAGAGGGAAGTGATGGGAGGCTGCAAAGTAACAGGGAGATACTCAGAGCGTCAGTGTGGTGTAGTGGGTCTCGCTCTCTCTCCTCGCTCTCTCTCTTTCTCTCTCTCTCATCCTCTGTGTTTGACTTTGGAGATTCAGATGACTAGAAGTTTCTGGAACACCACCCAGACACTCATGGGAGGAAAAGAAAGGCTCCAGCGCTCATGTCCAACACATGTTTCTTCTTGTCTGCTCTGCACTAAAGAGACACAGATCTTAAACTAACATCTCTTTACTGACTACGATGAGCCGCTGGCTTTCCGGTGGCACAGTCTGGGCAGGTGTTCATGACCAGACCCTCTACAGCTCTGGTAGAACTAATCCATCAACATCGGTATCACGCTCACGCGATATTACTGACACCTGATATTGCATTCCTGGAACAAAAGAAGACCACTTTGGGAGGGGCGGAGGGACTTTCTCTCTCTTGGGCCTTCCACATAGTGTCCAATCATAGCCCATGACAAATCTAGCACCTCAGGGTCTAAACAGTCAGTGATGAAGGAGCACTGACAGCAGCAATACCTGCAAGCCAGGAAACCTTGCCAGCACTTTATAGACACACATGAATATTTTATGCCCTCTAAAGCTGGCCTTCCTGCATTACCTGCCAGTCTGAAATGTGCCGCTGTGTGCATTTGAACATGTGTGAGGCCGTGAGGGAGAGACCACTGAAGAGAGAGCCCCAGACCACAGACATCTTTCTGGGTCACATGCTCTGCAACCTGGGATGAAATAGAGATTCTGCATCTTGCTTGGTTTATAAGGCATCCCTTTAGCTATGTGTAGCTAAGATAAATAAATGTACGCTATACGTGCACACTCTCATACACGCAGCAGAGATTTTGATGTATTCGTTTTTTTTCCCATGCATTTGAATTCTAGGTGATGTGCCTGGAGTCTTTGCCAGTTCCTTAATAAGAACAAAACAAGAGGAGAAGTGAGATGGTGGTAGGTTGGTAGGTGAGCTCCAACTTCAAAGCCTTCTGCCAACCATCCGAGTTTTCAGCTTTTAGAGAACGTGGCATGTTTATTACAAGCCATCAACATTGTTTTTTATCTCGCAGCATCACAGGATTCGTGATTCAGCTGATTCATTCGGGCCAGAAAGGCTTTACAGACTTTCCAAGCATCAACACAGGGCGACATAAAAACTTAATTATTGGATGGAGAAAAAAAAAGATGTTTGCTCTGTCTGCTCGATGCCGTGGTGATCTTTTGTTGCCAAAAAGCAAACATTCGAGTCGTGTAAAAATACACCACTTTCCTTTTTCATTTTCTTCAAACACAATTCACACTTTCATTTATGTGTTTCTGTGACCTATCTCCAAGTTTTGTTGTTTGTTTGTTTTTTCCCCTTCCCCTTTTCTGGAATGTCGACTGTGAGTCACATTCCCTGAGGTTCTGGTTACCCTTCAAGGTTAGACATATGGCGCTCTCCAAAACAGGTTGTACTTCAATAAATCAAAGTTGAAGGCACCATTACAAAGTGCTCCTAATCGCTTCCATGGGTATGGGTGCATATTCTCTGAGACAGAGTGACTCATCACGCCACACAGAGATTGGTTGAATCAATTCCCCGAGATTCCCCGAGTTCTTCACTTTATTGAACCTCACTTCTCATTACACATTTATTGTTAAAAAAATCGAGTTCATTTGCAGACAGAGTCATTTTATTACCTGTGCAGCATTCACACATTCTGATCTACACATGGAAGTCTAAAGTTTGATGCTATTTTTCCAGCATTGTGAACTACAGGGCAAAATAAGATGTGCATTTGAAAGCATGTCTTTTCAAGGAAAGTAAAGCTGAAGACTCTGTGAGGAAAAACATCCAGTTTTATGTTTTATTCTTGGAGTTCTATTATTAGTTTCCCGAAATCTGAATGAGCTGTTGAGCAGAACAGCCAACTGTGAAAGACAATTCAGCTACTCCCCAAAGTGAAGACACATTTTTCACGGCTTGGTTAGCATCCTCTATCAATTACAAAGTAGCATTCCACAATATAAGAATTATTGTTTCAGATAATGAAAACTGGTTCTGGCAAGATAATGGATAAGAGAAGCGAATGTTTTAGAGAAGAAGACTTCCATACATGTTCATTCTCTGCTTATAACAGCTATGCTTTTCAGCAAATGATGTAAGTTCAATGAGGAAGATCTGTAATCACTCATCTGCCTGCTTTCCTTGGTGTTCCAAGTTAGTTTGGTCATTTCCTCACTACCACTTTCCCACGCTGTCAGTCTCAGTACTGACATCATTACTCTAGTCCAATCATCTTCTTGCCTGTGTTCTTTGAGCCAGTCATACTCCACTCTGTGTGGTTTAAATCTGTGCTTTCTGTCATTCTCACTTTCAGACTGTCTTTCATGCAACCCACCTCTCCCCATCTCCAACCTCACCATAGTCACAAGCTTCATCTTCACCACCCACAGTGGCGAGATTCCAGTGGGTCCTGTCCTAAATCCTTTCACCACTGTTCTACCGCGATGGGTCATCGGAGTCTCATCAGCAAATCAATAATTTCTCTATCTCAGTAAATCATGTTCAGTTCTCCCAATCTCTATTTATTGAACCTCTAGATTTGTATGTACAGTATATCTGCTGATATAACTCTTTTTGGCAGTGGATTGAACTGAATACAAGAGAATTTCCCACTTTTCCCTTTTTGTTTTGCTTCACAACCAGATCCCAAGCTGGTCCTGAAATGATCACTAAGGTACAGTTTACAAAATAAGGGGGGAAAAAAACTATATCTTTCCATGTTAAATGCAATCCAGTTTACCTCCCCAGGTCTCCAGCAACTAGCGACAGCAAACAAACTGCTCTGCAACAATGACTTAATTGTAGACACTTCTTTTTAAAGTGTTAACGGATCACAGTAACTGAAAGGATTTGAATCTCTCCATTAAATTAATCAAACGTAACCACAGAACTTGTCTGAATTAAGATGACAGAAAACTACACCAGGGAGAGGAAATGTTAATAATCATTTTCATACTAGGCTTAGGTAAAGACATCAGGTAAATATTACGTAGGGTTCAAAAGACGATCCAGTGGAACTGCACTTCTTCATGACCAATAATACTACTGCTACTAATAATAATAATAATCATAATAATTAAATCAATAAATATTAAGCTAAAACTGAATGTTTCATACAGTAAAACATGAATGTGCAAATGCACAAACAAAAAGCAAAAGAATAAAATGACAGAATAAAAATAAAAATGAAAATATCTGTAAAGCTCAAGTCCAAATTTACATCATGTGAAGACATTACCGCTTATTTAGGCCAAAATCGCAGTTTCTGACTATTGCTTTATACCATCAAGGTAAAAGGAACGTGCAACCTCTGCCAGCTTTTGCATATCAGGGTAAAAACCGAGACCTTAACAGGTCTTAATATGAGGTTTTTGTGTTGACTTGGTATGTTTGGTTTTCATTTTCTGTGCGCTTTTGCCAAACATACATTGTTTGGTCTCATCTGTCAAAAGAACATCGTTTCCAGAAGCCTTGTGGTTTGTTCGAGTTTGCAAACCTAAGCTGTGCTGCCTTGTTCTTTTTAGAGGGAAGAGGCTTTCTCCTGACAGCTCTGTCAAATAAGATATACGTCTTCAGTCTTCATCTCATTGTACTGTAATGAACTTTAATATTTAGCATTCAGTCTGAGATGTAGATCTGGAGGGTTTTTTTACAATTTCTCTGAGCATTGATCTGAGATGTCTATTAGCAGCTGTCTTGAATGTTTTACACTTGTCAGTAATATTTCTCAGTGTAGCATGATGGACTTCAACTTGTTTGGAAATGGCTTGACGATCCTTCGCAGACCAATGGGCAACAGCAATTGTGATCACAGGTCCTTTTCTCATTGGTGTTAACTCACACCTAAATGCTCCAAATTAGCAGACTGTCAAACTCCTGTTTTTACAGAGGCGTTTACACTTGCTGACATGACTTGGGCCCGTGCTGACGCAGGAGGTTTTTTATCACATTCATTCATTCGAATTGTTTTATGAGAGCTATTAGTGCTTTTAAAACATACAAACGTTTTGCGGTCCACGGGGACCCCTGTCAAAAGCACTCGATTTCTCATGTAATTCAATAAACTCAGCTATTTGTTCACTTCATATTTCCCATGGGTCTCAAATTTGGGGCATTTGGGGAGGGGGTGAAGTGAAGGGTTCGTTCTGGGAGGAGACTCCAGAGCAGATCCAAGATGAATGACCGTGACTGACTTCAGCATAGAAATACAACACAAATCATGTTTACTTGAAACTGATGAAAACTATAAGTGATACCAGACTCAATGCATGTTTGTTTGTTTTTTTTAAAAAAAAAAGCTTTTCAGTAATAATGCATAATGTACTTGAGACACAGCTAAATGTTTTATTAAACAGAAGTATAGATTTTTGTTTTATAATGTATTCAAATTAATTGTATCTTTGCAATAATAGTAATTAAAAAAACAGGAGACTTGTTTTTTTTTCTTTTCGTTGCATTAATTATGTAACCACATACATTTTGCTTTTATTATTATTATTATTATTATTATTATTATTATTATTATTATTATATTATTATGGGAGGATGAGGGGTTAATTAAGTCTATTGGATTATGAGTACCTGGCTGCTTCTTTCTCTCTCCATTCCTATGGAAGCAGTAAGGGTCCTTAGTAAATAAATAATAACAGTGTGTTGTATGTCGTATGTTGGAGTTCATCTAATTTTACAAAGAATGGACCCTATGAGTAGACTCAGACGTACAGTTTAAGAGGTTTATCAGGGTGAATAAAGGACCAGCGGTTAATCAGGCGATGGCTGAGAGTGGTGTTCAGGCAGGGTCTGTGAACAGGGACAGCAGTAGTTTAACAAATGCCAGTGGGGAGGCGAGGGCTGCAATAGCTCAGGGTCCTTACCTGTCAAAGATGAAGCCTTTGCTGTGAGAGGGGTAGCTGGTGGGCAGGCTGAGGCTCGGAGCTGAAGGGAGGAAGTCAGTAGAGAGTGGGCAGGCAAGTTAGTTTCAGGTAAGTCCTTGTTTCCAAAGAGATTCAGAAACTTGCGATGTTGCTGTACTAGTATTGCTGTGGGCCTAAGACTCCAGAAGGGACTCCAGATAGGGAAGTTTCTCAGACAGTGAGGAGGGAGGTCCAGGAAGATAACGAGAAAGCAGACGAGATTGATCAGAAGTTGCAAAAGTTCGTCTTAGAGGTTGACCATGAGTTGACCAATTTACTACCACAATAAAGACAACGATCTGGCCACAGCCAGTCCTAAATACACAGCACTGATAGGTTGCAGGTGTGTGAGTGCAATCCAAGGAAAAGGCAACCGCCTATATGGGCAGAGGCACAGATCATCCACCCTTCTCCCCACCTGAGAGAAAACAGAAAAACAGAGAAAAAGGCAGAGACATGAGGAGAGAGAGCAAAAAACAAGGAAATTAGAGGAAGAAGCTCCCGCCTGCCGCAGATCCTATAGTAACAGTACTTTGTTTTCACCATGACTGTATTTCTGGTACTATGATGTGCCGTTCTTTTTAGAGACGCTGGATCAAGCGCACGCTATACCAGGACAATTTTATTTTTAACATAAAAGAAAGAACTGGAGGCCACACGACAGTTGTAAATGAGCTTGAAAGCAAAGACCTGTTCAAATTAAATATACCCTTCATCTACTGCGTCTGAAGCTTGGACAGCCCGCTGAAAGAGATTTAATTGAAGATGACAAACATCTTCAGTCGGCGAGACGGTGCTGGGATTCAAATGTCAGCTGTCAAAACTCAAATGAAACTTTCATAAATTGCGATGCAGCAGGTCACGGATAGATTTGATTTAGCAGCAGCAAAAACAAGGAAATCCTCCAGAAGGGCTTGATCTGCGATTGATTCTAGGTCAAAGTTTCCCGAAGATTATTCTCGGTAATCTGCAAGACCGCTACTGGAAAAGCAGGTGTTTTATGAGCACTTTTGCTAGTAATCTGATTTTCCTGTTGCATCAATTCAAAATTTTCCAATCACCTTAATATACAAGACGAACGTTTAGCTTTAACCCAAATATCACTTATAAAAGAGTTTACAATAATTCGTGAGTGAAACAGGGCTGCTTTGTTTCTGCTGTCTTGCTTCAGTGAGACTTCATTGCTCAGAGCCAATACAATTAAACATACTAGAATATCTTTAGCTGAAGGTTTTACTGTCTACTAAATCTCATCTGGTGATAATGGATAAACAAGAGAATTTAGTGAAATGCCTGTCATGTCACTGTCCTCTATTTTAGCACTCTTACAGTGTTGCTGTGGGTCTTTGAGCGTAATGCAGCTTGACTAATCTGATCATCATCACACTTATCAGCGCTAATGCCATCAGTGAAATTAGTAATTAATGTCAGAAATTAGTTCTGCCTTTAAAAATGGCACACAGCGATGAAATATTAAACTGCGACAAGAATAGGAATGAGCTCTTTTTGTCTGGTCGAGGCCCACAGTGGTTTTATTTGAGTTGCAACTCTATCACAGTGTCATCCCATTTGTCTTATTGTAATGCAAGTTCTTAGACAGCTACAGTGGAGAGGGATTTACTTTTGGGTGGATAAATCGTTGCTTTATGAGGGGAAAAGGAAAAAGTGATTGAGAGCTGAAATGCCAAACTTTTATACTGTCGTTTTATTTGTCTGCATGTCCTCGCAGCATGCATCAAAAAATGCCTATATATCTTTTCTTTTTTTTTTTTTGCAACTTTATTTACAAGCTATATTTATACACAGCATGCACGCTGGGATCCAGACATACAATGCGTGACTATGAAGTATTCTGTTGTCTCTGCTCATAATTGGATCAGATTCCTCGGCTCCACAGATAAGCCAATAGTTACTTGGAATAAGAATCTTGTCAGTGATTAATCTCTCAACCACTGAAAGCATAAAATTGGTGGGATTTTAAAGTGGCTTTTCAATTCTTTCTTAAAATGAGTGGAAGATAAAATACTTTGATTAAACTCTGAGATGTACTTTCTTCTTGAGTAAAGCAAATGTATTGATTTATCTCTGGTTTGTTCTTTGTCCTGAGTACACAGCCTCCCATTTGGAGATGATTCTGTAGTTCACCCACCTGTAGAGATACAGAATCATCCCCACATAGGAGGATTGTATGGGATACAGAAGAGGCTTAAAACTGAGGGGTGAAGCGAAGAGTGAGTATCTTCAAAATATGCTACCTGTAAGAGGGAAGGATAGTTTAAGGATATTCTATGTGTTAGAAGCCAGAAAAATGGGCAGATTTAACGATTTTAGCGACTTTGACAAGGGCCAAATCATGGTGGCTAGACAATTGGGCATTTCCTAAACTAAGGTCCTTGTGGGGTGTTCCCAGCAGGCTGACCCGTGTGGTCCACGGACAACAGACATGCTACTGTTGCTCATTAGTGCTGATTCTGATAGAAAGGTGTCAGAATACACAATCCATCACAGTTTGTTTCATATGGAGCTTTATAGTCACAGACCAGTCACGTTGTACACCACCAAAAGCACCAACAATGGGCACTTGAGCATCAGAACTGGACCACTGAGCATTCCTGGAAGAAGGTGGCCTGGCCTGATGAACCACGTTTGATGAAACCTCAGGTCCTGCCATCCATGTGGCTGTTACTTTGACACGTATCATTAACCAAAGCATTGTTGCGCAGCCTGTACACCCTTTCACAGAAATGGCTGTGGCCTATTTCAGCAGGATAACGCACACTCCCACAAAGCAAAAATGCTCAGGATGGACTGAGGAGCAAAACAGTGAGTTTGAGGTGTTGACTTAGACTTCAAATTTCCCAGATCTCAATCCAGTCGAGCATCTCTGAGATGTGCTGGAGAAACAAGTTTGATAATAGGTCACTCCACCTCACAACTTACAAGACATCAAAGATCTGTTGCTGACATATTGGAGCCAGATATCAAAGCACGGTGTCAGCAGTCTACTAAAGTGCATGCCTTGATGGGCCAGAGCTTTGATTAGGCACGTGGTCATAATTTAATAGCTAATCAGGGAATAACAACTACACATTGGTTTTCCTTTTGTAAACATACCACGTAAAACTGCTAAACAATCTGTTTTAAATGTTGCTTTTTAAAAACAGTGAATGTAAAATTGCTTGCCTAATAGATGGCCAGTAAAACTAGGAATTACATAAACTTATATATAAGAAACCAAATACATTCTCATCTTAGCTGAAAGTTATAACCTTATTCCCAACACGCATTTTCCTCTTATTTTTCTTTTGCTATGTGCATTTGTTTACCGATGGAAGTGTTGATCATGGGGTCCTCAGCTTTTATATGATATATCTGAATATATATATATATATATATATATATATTAGAGGATATTGGCTTGATCACTTTGATCTTTTAAAGCTCCCTCAAAGGGCAGAGTTTTTTTCTGTCTAATCCTTTTCTCTGTCTAAGCTAAGTACAGCTTTTGAAATAGCCACCTCTTTATCTTATCCCTTTGAAGTCTCTACACAGCAGGCTCCATGCACACAGATGTTTTCACTTAATTCACTTGGTTAGCTCTCTTCTCAGGAGTGTTTGAATGAAATGGCTTGATTGTGTCTCCTAGAAGTTACATGTACTTTGTTACTAAAATGTTTGCGATTCTATTTTGGACACGTAGAATCACTGGTTTATACCCAAAGACTGCATTTATAAAAAAGCTGATCTGTGTCTGTCACTGTTGCTGTAGCTTTTGTAACCTAGTTGATGCCTTTTATTGAGTAAGGTTTCATTTTGATTTTGATTTTTTTTTTTTTTTTAAATTGCTACCTCATCCACACATGTGGCCCACATCATGTTGCGTAATGTTAAGAAAGTTTCTTTTCCAAAGCTCGGGGGCATGGAGGGAGGGGCGGGGGTTTGTCTGTGTAAATGGCTCTATGTACTGTGGAGGCAGAGTCATTCACCTACCATTTAAAGGGTTAGTGGGTTGATCCATGGCTCACATTGAAGTGTGGGTGCAAGTTTTACTGTTGTAAAAAGACATTTAATATATGCCTTACAGTAAACAAAGTCCCTGTTGTAAGCTGTAACTGTATCAGTTCTGACATCAGCTATTAGTTGCATTAGTTGTATTGGTTATATATTATAGCCTCCTCATTAGCTTTATGGTTTTCATCTTTTTAATATTCTGAAGCCAGAAGTATTGATATTTAGATAAAATGGGGATGTAATAAGTTTTTAGCTAACAGCAGACTCAACAGATGTTGTGTACCACACAGCAAGTCATAGTAACAGTCAGGCAATTTTATTAAAAATACTCAGACACCCTATGGAGCTAAAGCTTGGCAGAAATCTGTCTGCTGCAACTGCCTACATCAGCACATCTGTCACTCAAGGGAGTCACATCCCAAAGAGGGAGGTTTTTAAAAAGCAAACAATGACTTAAAAAGGTCTAATAAGTCAGAAAGTTTGTGTAGGATTATTAAAATTCTCAACTCTCAAGTGTCAGGATCCAGGGGAGTCTGGATGTTTTTTGTTTTTGTTTTTTTCCATTTCCTCTCCAAGAGGGTTTGGGCGGCTCCTTCTGATGAAGTAACCTGTTCTCTGCACCTGTAAGATTCATACTGGAGATCTCTGTATTTAGGGACCAGACTGTACTATCTACCATGCAGTTAATTTGGCTCTGTTCTTCATCTCCTTCTTCTTGTCTCCTGTTTAGAATCCCTGACCCTCAACCTGCTCACCCACTAGAAGAGCCACCCATCCATCCATCCATCCATCATCCATCCAACCCCCCCCCCCCCCCCCCCCCCCCCCCACCCCACCCCCCCCCCCCCCCCCCCCCCCCCCCCC
>VUQR01007743.1:34692-45379 GCA_015108515.1 Hemichromis elongatus | reverse complement strand
GTTATGTTATTTTGTCAGCGTAACTTAAGAGTCCGTACATGTGAGGTAGTATGCATTCTTGCGCAGAGGTGTCAGGTGTACGGCGTTATGTCAGGTATCCCTGGCGACTCTAGAGGTGCCTGCTGGGAAGCGCCCCGGTGCCTGCTTACTTATTCATGTGTCACCTGAACACCGCTGCGACGCTTACACACACACACACACACACACACACACATATATATATATATATATATATATATATATATATATATATATATATATATATATATAACTGTAAACCTGATAAAGTGAGCAGAAATCTACTTTATACGTGATTTTTTTTCATGTATTTGTTTATTTGTGTGAGCAAGCTTCTCACCATAGCAGTAATTAATCACTTGTGATCAAGGCTAATATGGTAATATATTTTTGCCTTAAACAGTGTTATTCAGATTAAACATTGTAATCAGCAGCTGCAGTTTTAATCGGGATTAATTAATTAAACAGTCACAAAGATTATTGTGCCTCTGAGAGCTGAGAGCAGAGTGTCACTACTTTTATTGTAATCCACTGCCTGATCATTTTGGCCTCTGCAGTCCCACATCCTGGGTTTCCTTTCATGCTCGCTTGTTGTGGACTTGTATATGCTGTAAGTGCAAATTGAATTGTTACGCTATTGTGACTGTGGTTATAATGTTAAAATATACCATAAAAACTACATTTGCTTGTTTCATAAGCCTTTAAAACGATTGTTAGAATGTGACCTTCTGTTCAAAGAATCTCATGTTTTATATTCTGCGTGTGATAAACTGGAGAGAAACTATTTCAGTGTTTCACGCATTATGTGGGGAAAGCACGCCTCTGACAGCTGCCCTTTCTGAGTCACTGTCATTCTTTAAGTTCAAAAATACGAGAAAAAATAGTGAAATGGTGAGTTTATATCTGACAGACGCCTTGACTGACAGCCTCAAATGAAACCCAATATGAGGGATAGAGGAATGAATTGCATATATAGATATGGTGCAGATATGGTGACTGTACTGGACTGTTGTAAGAGGTCGAGGCAGGAAGCAGAGCAGAGGATAAAGACGAGAAAAAGCTGTAGTACTGTAAAGTTTAAGAAAGGCAAACTTGCGTAAGAGGAAAAGGTGGGAAGATAATGAAGAGTGTGAAAAAGTGATAGATATTAAAATGAGGCAAGTCATTTTGTTCCGTGGTGTTGGCATAATGCTGCAGCTCAGCTAATCTGTGGAAATTGTGAGTGGAACCATTGGGAAAGGGCTGCTGTTAATTATCAGGTGTAAACGCATCTGAACAGGCTGCATACCTGCTCCTGAGCGACAAATAAGTG
Source organism: Hemichromis elongatus (assembly GCA_015108515.1). Classification (NCBI taxonomy): domain Eukaryota; kingdom Metazoa; phylum Chordata; class Actinopteri; order Cichliformes; family Cichlidae; genus Hemichromis; species Hemichromis elongatus. The sequence goes on along the minus strand of VUQR01007743.1, from coordinate 44,049 downwards.
ATGGCTGAAATTTTGGTACTAGTTATTTGTATGTTTGTCTATTTTGAACTAATAGATTTCTAGAAGTGAGAATTGAGTTTAACAGATTTTTTAAATTATTATCTGTGCACAGTGCACATGTATATTAAACGCGGCGCTCTCCATATGACAGCTTTCAGTACAAAGCTCACAGATGAAAGCTTTCCAGGCCTTTTGGCTTTTCAGTTTTAGTAACTACACCACATTCCCTGTGATTATAGCCATTGCATGTTTCCCATTTTTCCAATTTCTGCACCAGCCTCTATCCTGGTCCAGCTACGTGTGGTCATTAAATCAGCCAAGGCAGTCGGGCAGAACTGAAGAAAACAGGCTGGAGAAGAGGAGAGGGAAGAGGAGACGATTTTGCTCAGCCAGTTGTTTTACAGGTGCTGCCATCCTTACGGGTGTGAACACAGGCTTTTCTTTGTAATGGTGTACAAAAGGCACATATTTGATCAGATCAGTGACAGTGTCCTCTTAGGGAAGGAGATGACTAAAAGAGTTGGTTGTAAACCCAACAATCCACAATAATCCTGTTCTGGTCTATTGCTACTAATCCCTGTATTGATTCTTTATTGTGTAAGTGTGAAACCATTATGAAGGAATTTAGAAATTGAAATTTCCCTACAGACAAGACTGAAGCTTTTTATTCATTGTAGTGAAAACACTGGGGATTCATATCTAAGCCAGTAGCATTTACCATATTGAAATGCGTTCTCCCCTGGAAATAAACCGTGGCATGTAAAACAAACAAAACAGCAATTTAATGGCAGCTCTGTGACAAATCCTTGTTGTTGGTATTTATGCCTGGAATACTGCCCCGAAGTCGGAGTGGAACAGAATGGGAGATGATGGAGGGGGAGGAGAGACAGGGAGGGCGAGGAAAGATGGGAGGCAGGGCTCGTTGTGGAGAGAGGTGAATGGTTGGGATGCAAAGGTCATGTGTGTCGGAGAGGAGCGGCTAAATGTTGTGTTTTGATCTTTCAAACAGAACAGACAAGTCAAGTGCAGGGAGAGTAGGATGACTGTACCCTAACACAGACACAGACAAAAGGAGATGAATGTGTCTCTACAGGCTATCGGCTGCCCTGTGACACAGCCGTCTGTGTTTATGTTGTCTGATATACACTCAGGCCTCTGCTGGGACAGCGTTACCAAGCTCATCGCGGCGCATGAAGGCCAAGAGGAGAAAGAGCCTGGTGACGAAGCAGGCGTTTTTTATGACCGATTGTCATAAATAACGACTGATTGTTTGGGAAGGAAACAAACAGTTCTGATTATAGAAGAGTTTAATTTGTTTAACGTCACAGAATCTGAGCGTGAATGAACGAAAAATGACAGGTTAGCCCTTAAATACAGGGAAATATGGTGTATATAAAAGTATATTGGTGCGTTATGTCTCTGATTATGGTATAAAATAAAAGATTTTATAAAAGCTGTTTTAGGGTATGTACGGTATGGCTGAGAGGAGTGGAGATAAAAAAAAAACAAAACATTGTGACCAAGTAAAATAAAAGTAGAATTGAGAACAACAAGGATGTGACAGTATATTGATCTTTTTAGCATTAGATGGATGAGAGGAAAAAGTCACCCAGTATATCATTACGTTCACACCACATACTTATGCGACATAAAAGCCTCAAATAAGAGCATTAAGACTGCGTTGTCGCTGTGCACTTAGGAAAAAGGAGATGGCAGGGGGAGATACAGCTGTCTGACTCTGCCGTCGTGTTTTAAATGAAAATCTTATGAGACAACGAGCTGTAATGTTTATCCCCTCCTCCCCCCGCCCCCACAAAAGTCCATTATGATACTTTTTTTGTGCATCATTTCGTGTTTGTTTTTATCGCGTCGAATATGGATCTAGTCAACTGTTCTCACTTTTTCTAGCAAATTAATATTAAAGACATTCCTGCAGAACCATTCTTGGCTTTCATAGCGTTCATATATCATCATCATTTATCATCCGCGCTTAAGCACTTAATCACCTAAACACTTAAAAGACTTACATATCCACAAATGTGCTCGTTTACCATACTGTAATAACACGTGTCTACACTGTCACAGGTGTTGAGTTTTGTCCATTTGCTCTTTAGCCCACAGCCTCTGTGATTTCCCCAAAGTATTTGAATTTTGATTGGTTTGAACACTGGATTTTCCCGAGCTTCATCCCAGTCCATCGTGGATGAGCTCAGGCACAGAGAAGGCAGCGGCTTTTGCGGATCTTGTTTATATGTATTTCTCTTCTATGCATTCTATGCAAATTTTTAACTCTCAGTGCATTTGTAGTTGGAGTGATGCACTGTCTTTGCTGACAGGTCACTGGATTTTTTAAATCATCCCTGAGCCCATGTACTGATTGTCATTACAGAACGTTGCCTCTGAGGAGCTTCTATTGATTTTTGGCCACAATGCTGCTTTTTCATGCTTGTTAACCCCTCAATGCCTAGTGTGTCATATTTGATGCATGGTGTTTATTGTGGGTTTTGGAGACTTCTGCATCATCAGTGTGATTTTTTACCCCCCTGAAAAACTTGAAAGCCAACACATTTTTGAACAATTAAAAAAGCCAGAAAATATGATACAAATTAACAGTCAAATATGGAAATTAACATTTAATTAATTTTTAAAATAAATTTGTTAGATTGTTCAATGAACTTTCCATTGTTAAAGAAACTTGGGTTTCTGGCAATTTCATGGTGAAGCATTTCATTTTTTAGAGGTTTGCCAATTTCTGGGATACGTAAAGTCCCTCTGGGATGGTAATTTTTTTTATTTTGAATCATCTTGTTAATTAGTTGTGAAATGTTTCACCAGATGTCTCTTTTTAGCACTACACTATTTTTGCACTCTTTCCTTGCCCCTGCCCCAACATCCTTGAAACCCTGTTGTTACTGTTATCCCATGTAACACTGAACATACTGAGGACAGACACTTGGGTCACGCCAGTAACACCATAATTGTAACTGTAACTGTAACCATCACTGAATCTAGGAACATTACTTCTAATGTGTTGCACCCAGTGCTGATAGTGACTTGCTTTTCACATGTTGTGGCGTTGGTCAACACGGGACAGCGTGTATCAACTGCGTCTTTTCAAGCGTTTTGTTACAGGCTGCTGTAATGATGCGCCTTTCAGTGCTCCCGTGCTGTTCTGGATAATTACCATCTCCTCAGGTTCTGTGTAAGCTGCTCCCGCACTACTGTCAGCCCATACAGGATCAAAGCCGATGCAGGCATCTCCATTGGAAGAACAGTGTTGTCTTGGCATGTGATCTACAGTCCCCCGTATCTTCTAGTGGGGAGTTAGTGATCTTTTATTGAAGGGAGGTTTCACTCCAGCTGCTTTCTGAACAAGCCAATCAGCAGGGAACTGCTTTGGCTCATCTGAGAGCTGGAAGCTGCCTGTGTTATGTTTTCTCCGGTTCCTTAAGGCTTGTGTTATGTGGTCATTTGGAGTCTGGTGTGGATATACATGAATGACAACTCAGATGGCTATTAGAAGACTAGGCTTAGGTCACTGGTGCTGATATAACAACTGTCATAAAAAACAATAAAACTAAAAAATTGTAAAAAAAAAATAAAATAAATAAAATAAATAATAATAATAATAATAATAATCTTTAAAAAAAATAAAAAATTATTCAGCAGGTAAATAATAAACAGAATTCACATTTTTATACCTAACTTTAAGGCAGCCCTCCCTGAACCCACTAAAGCTAATTTGTTCTGTTCTGGACTGCAAGAACACAACTGTGATGTAGCATCTTAATGAAAACAATAATAACACCTTTTAATTTTTAAATTTTTATTTTTGTAAAATGGTAAATTTGAAAATTCATGGATAACAACAATTCTGAGCATTAAAATATAAATTTAATTTAAATGCTTGCTCACACTGGTGGATTTAACCATTACAGAAGCATAAAAAGTGATTTTGATAATTACCAATGCTGTTAGGTACTTTGACTGCTTAACATGTGTTGTTTTCGAGGATATAGTATATCATTGACTATTGGCTTGATTTGCTCAAGACTTGTAGTTAATCACCAGAGTGGTTTTATACACATTGAACAGTTCACTCATAGTCAGGGATCTGTGCCAGTTTGATTACAATTTCTACTCAGAAAGCATCGCATGCTCTGCAATCCAAATGGCATCCTGTTTACACTGCACTCTTGTCATGTAAGTGAGGTTTGCTGACTAAGGGTTTCAGAAAGTCATGTCATATTGGAGATGAAGAGATCAGGAGGGCGGGAAGGAAGACATTACTCAGCTCATCAGAGCGGTGCTGCCCCTCCCTCCTCCCTGACAAAGCCAAATGTCTGCTAATCTGTCTGTGATCACTGTGCTAATGAGTGATGGCTTTTTTATGAGCACCAAGGGCAGGCAGAAATCACTCATCGATTTGCTGTAATAACCCAGATTTGGCTGCCTGCTGAGGTCCAACACTCCTTTGAAAAGGGTGCCTTTGAGATTAAAGCAAGTCAGACACAATTGCCATGTAATCAATAATATCGAGTGGTGTAAGCCAGGAGATACCATGTGGGAAGGCAGGCCTCTTTGGACAGAGCACACTGGGTTCAGATATTACTCTTAAGTTTATGGTGCATTAAAAAGTATATCACTGTCAGATAAACTATGGGATGGTAAATCATTAAACAGACGTGGATCACCGCTATCCGAAACTTTGCCACCAGGACATATATAAAAAAGTTTCCCTAAATATTAAATATAAAGTAAGTGGACTTATGGGCTTAAATGTGCATAAGTGTGAGAAACTCATGATCCACAATTTACAGGTAAAGATAAGCTCCTCTATCCACAACAAGCAAGTCTCAAGAACAGCCCAAGGTTCTCTTTTTGAAGTGTAGTTTCGATGAGATGTACTTACCCACAAATAAAAAGATCACGGCCCTTAAAAATATGTATTTGTTGTGTTGCTGATCTATATTTTAGTAGTAGATATGATTTTCTTCCCAAGCTTAGCACAGCGGTCCTGGACTGCCCCACCTCAGAATCGAGTCGCGTGGTAAATCAGAAAAACGTGGATAACACTAATAGCAGAAAAGTGAGATGACTGAAAAGTGAAAAACTTGGAAAGCAGCAGACAGAAAAAAAAACAGAAATGGGAGAAAGAAGAAGATGAACAGTAGCTCTGACAGAAATTGGGTAGCTGGTGGTGAGGGATTGATAGATGGTGACAGTATTACCGATGGAGTGGGACGGTGCTGGAGAAGGACCCAGCTTGGTTTGAGGACCGCCCCCTGCTGAGCTGTGTCCTCTGCAGTATAATTGGCACATCTTGAGTTCAGTTTATCCAGGTTTTCAAAAAACTTTGTTAGTATTTTTTTTAATTTTTTTTAAGTTTAAATCTGTGTCTTATATTATAAAATGTTCCTAATTTTGTTTTGTTTGTGGACACTTATTACTTGAACATGCTAAGAAATATTCTCCAATTGAACTTTGGCATGTCATTTATACAAAGTCTGCTATCAAAGAATTGGTTTTAAGTTTGGAGTGTGTGAGACACGTGGCTATCGTTAATGTTCCTGTGGAGTTGTACAGAGTTTGATTGCAACCCTTCACCTTCCCACACTCCCCTACTGTGAAGTGATTGCAGTGATACATACTGCATGCATGTTGAGCTGCACATGTTCACACAATAGGCTGAGTTAAAAACTTAACGGATCTAATTACCATTTCATTTTCAATGATGTTTCAAGCCGCACTACAACATAACAAAAGGGGTTGGGAATGTGTTGCATTCAAGACAAATTGGCGTGCGTGATATTTAGATGTTGAACTCCTACTCTTGCTTAGTGTGTGATTGGATCTATGAAAAACTGATGCATTCTCACAAACATAAAATGAATCCATTCGAAATACGCAGTCGGTTTGTGGAATCGAACATGTTGCCCTACCATCTGAATGCAGCATACAGTATACTATGCAAAATTTCTAATATATTGTTTCAACAGCCATTAAACAAACATTGAACCGGTGACTCAAACAATTAAACCTACACATGCACTGTTGAAATGATTTTTTCACGCAGTTTTCTCTTTCCTTCTTTTTGTCTGAGGGAGTTTTAGTCATGCAGTCGGCTAGTGTTTGACTTTTCCTTCATGATGTTTCCATGTTACAGACTGGACGGGTTAGACTGAACACACACGGTATTACGACAACACACATAATACACATTGCGTGACTATATACAGTAATATCTTATAAGAGGAACAGTAGATAGTAGGAAAGTGTTAAAGGCAGGGGCGTAATTTCCAGGGGGGTTGGGGGGGGTAATGACCTCCCCCAATAAAATTTTGAATTATCTTGCATAAAGAGGCTGTTGATTTTCTTTACTCATTTCAGTTATTACCAGCAAAATAGTTCCATGTTTAATCATCTGGGGGTTTACCCAGACTTATTTATTTATTTAGACAGAGATCTTGACCCCCCCCCAATGTTCAGCACAAAGTCATGCAGTTACGCCCATGATTAAAGGAATAAAAAGCAGACCGAAAAAAATCACAGTGTTAACAAACATGGTCCTGAAGTCTTGAACGTTGCTTTTGCTTTATTTTTATTTCTCATCCCTATTTGTCATCAGATAAAAACAAGATGTAAAATCATCCTAGTTCTGATGTCTGCAGTTCAGTGAGGGAGATTGGCCATATATATTTGAAAGTAACTTTACTGCTTTGGCCACATACATGTTGTCCATCATATGAAAACATGTGTAACATGTCTGTGATACTCTATAATATTTTCAAGGTTTGGAAGCCAAAAGGCAAAATGTATCAAAACCACATTAATCTAAAAGAATCACACTGCAGATGCTGTAGACGCTGAGGGGCAGGCAGAGGCGTGAACATCAGAGAAAGAGTCAAATCTTCTTCTAACAATGGGGCCAATACTGTCATAACTGCGTGAGATCATAAATGGCCATAATTCATTAGAGAAAGAGAAAGTGAAAACGGATCTGGCTTTTGGCATCTGCTGCTGCATAAATTCTCTCACAGCTGGATGAATGATGAGAGCCCCGCAAGGTGTAGGAGCAGCTGGATGTACCTCAGCACATGCTGACAGCAGTATGTCAGTTACAGTATATTAGTTTGTTGCTTCACTAACTGTCTTTTGGGCCATACATTGGTTTAAAAATAGGAGCAATCAGTGGCTGATGCAGACGCTTTTCGTAATTTCTGAAAGGAATTTTTAAAAATACCTAAAAGTTTAGAAATACTGCATTATTATTAGTGTTATTACTGTTGTGAGTGCAGCTAATCATTCAAACTTTATCATGCTTCCCAAACCATAACCAGTGTGTGGAACAGAAACTCTGGAGCCCTGTATCTGTTATCTGCCATCCCTGGGGAGCACACTACCCAAAAGGTTCTAATAATTAGTTCCAACCTGCATATCAAGGCTCATCATTGGCATTTCGTGCTATGACATAGAGGCTCCACAACAGTCTTTACAATGCAAAAAGCATGCAGGATCCAGGAACAGGAACATAACCAAGAGTCTGCTTGTTGTTTTTGAGGATTAGGCGCCACGAGTTGGTCCCCCAGGGTCAGACTGTTATCACAGAGTCATACCATGTCCTGAGGGGTCTGAGGTAGAACATTTTTTTCTGGAACCAACCTGAACTGTGGTGCATCACACTGTTCCAGTGTGTTTATGTATAAATTTCTTTGGCTGGACCAACGCAGTTGTTGCTCACTACCAAGCCTACTCATCGGATTTAGCTCGCGGCAACTTTTGTCTCTTCACCAAAATTAAAATAAAGTAAAAGGGTCACAGCTTTGACAGGAAGCGTTCATAAGCATAGACTGGAGAACTAGAAACAGGGTGCTCCTGCAAAAGATCACTGCATAAAGGTTGCTAAATTTAAATAATGCATAGTTTTTCACTTTTTACTGAATTTTTACAGTTAAGTTATTATGTATAACTTTCAAGTTTGTCATTTGCTCAAAGCAGTACTTAGCAGCTGCTCACTTTGCTTACGCCTCAGGCAAGCCACGATAGGAGCCTGGAGTGATAGGCACAACCCAGGTTACACACACAGATAAAGCAGGAGGCAGGTTGATGTGTGAGATTCCCTAGTCCTCCGGCTACAGTACTGTCCACCTGCAACTTTTAGGGGAATGCATATTTGTGAGAATATTTAATAATGAATCCACCTGCATCCAGGTCGCAGCAGAGATGCTGCTGCTGTTTTTCCCAACGCTTTCAGATCTAATGTGTCAGTCTCGACTAGTATCCGTCAGTCATATTCACCCATTTGTCATCTCAGAAATGTCCGTTAGCATTTGGTGGAAGACTGAGTAAGGGTCTGGATTATGTGTGTGTGTGTGTGTGTGTGCAGATAATATAATGCACAACAGATATTTAGTACACATTTAAAGGCGTTAAATTATATCTTTCACAACAATATCTTTTTACAAAGATATTTTCTTTTTTGTTTTCAGGTGCTTGCCTTACCTCTAAGAGAATCGATAGAATATGACCTGATCCTTTTTAGAACTGCAGACAAATAGAAATTACATTAATGGGATTAAAAGAAGAAGAAAATACACTGAATAACTTCACTTCTCTGTGTACAATTTTTGTTTTTTATCTTTTTCAGATAGACAGCTGGGAAATGGCTTTAATGTTCTAATTCAGACTGATCAGCCCTAAGCATCAAGAAGAAACATTTCACCATTAGGTCGAGTTGTGTTGTACTTACCAAAAAAAAAAGAAGTCTGCATTAGGCAGGAGCTAGGATGGTGTTAATATAAATCACAAAAAAATGACCAATATATGATTTTGAAGACCGATAACCAATATTTGGTGATTTAAATAAGTGATATTCTGATATATTAACCATATATATGTTTGTTTATTAGTTTTTACTTGAGGGTAGAGTTTAAATATGATTTTGTCAGGGGTCATGGGTTTGTTGTTCACACTGTCTGCTCGGAACAGTTGGTTGTTGTTTTCCTGCTATTCTACACCTGTGTTGCTAACAAGGAAGTTGCAGAGTGCCCTCTGGTAGACAAACTATCCAACATTAAGACGGTTGAAGGGTGTTTCTTCCATCTCCATCACATTTTAAATTGATCAGCTTCTATAAATGACGATACTGATGCTTTTCGTATTCGGTTACTGTTTGGTTATGTTTATCTAGCTTGGTTGTCATAGATCATTGAAACCCCCTTTCACAGCATTAAATGATTTCCATCATATATGGGGAAGTTCAGGTACTTTTTGGAGTGAAGGAATACCCAGTGTGTTCAAATGTTGCAGTAAAGCCAGGTTTTCAGGGTCCCAGAGATATAAATTTATGTGAATAAA
>VUQR01007743.1:4157-25729 GCA_015108515.1 Hemichromis elongatus | reverse complement strand
TTGAAGCAGCACAGACAAATAGAGCAGGAACATGCACAACATTATACCAGTTTTTTAACCGCATAAATGCCACCAAGTCATCAACACATCATTATTCAGACATTAAAGAAACAATCTATCATAAACCTAGACTCCCAGAAAGGCCTTCATTTGATCGAGAATGCTACAGAGAGAGTACTGACAGGGCTATCTAAGGAACTTGGAAAGAAAGCAACTAGACTTCTGTAAGTTTCTTGAAGACGTTTCACCTTTCATGCGAGAAGCTTCTTCAGTAGTGGGAGTTGTCCCCTAAGAGGGTCGTTGACCATATGAGCGAAGGTGTAAAAAAGCATACTGTGAGTAGGGGTTGAGGCGCCTAGGACGGTGGTCTATTCAAAGATGGTCATTCACATTGGGCATAGAGATGGCTTCTTTCACTCCTTTTTCAAACCGTCTGTCTTCTGTGTTCAAAATGTGAACATTGGCATCCTTGAAAGAGTGACCTTTATCCTTTAGATGCAGATGTACAGCTGAGTCTTGTTTTCTTATGTTTAGTTTGTTTCCAGTTAAAATGAACAGTGAAGGCTTCTACTTCTTAGTTTTTAATTTTGAGGTTTCATCCTTATCTGTTAATATCTGTACCAGTCGTTAGGTGCTGTCTCTTTAAAAGAGCCAAGAGCTTTACTTTCCACTTCCTCCACGTAAAGGTTGGCTACAGTGGGTGACACTGACACTCAATGCCTTTGTCTGTAGAAACCTTCATTGTATTTAAAATATGTGGTGGTAAAGCAGAGGGCTACACTGTGCAAATCTGATCACGAGTAAAGCTGGTTCTGTTTTCTAAGGAACTGTTTTCTTCCTACTAATAGGGAGTTTTTATTCCCTTCTGTCACTTGAACGTAGGGGGTCGTCTGATTGTTGGGTTTCTCTCTGCATTATTATAGAGTTTTTACCTTACAATATAAAGTACCTTAAAGTGGCTGTTGTTGTGATTTGGTGCTATATACAAATTGAATTGAAGTAAAAGAGTTGCCTGTATGTTTAATTTTCTTTATTTTTGAGTCGTACAAACTTCACCTGTATTGTGCCGACTCAGCACAGGGCATCAGGTACACAGATTTTTAGAGACAGATTTGTACTCAGTGACTTCAGTTTGTTGGCAGCTCTCTAAAACACTAAAGTTTGTTTTTTCTTTTTGATTTTGGCTAAACGGTTTTTGTTTTTCACCCGGTCCTGGTTTGTCTTCTCACTCTCTCCATACTTATCCCACTTCTTTTGCACTGACAGTTACACAAACTCTACATTCAGTTAGAAAATAACAGATTTCAGATGTAAATGAGATATGTAAACAGAGTACTGGCGCATAGGTTTTTCAGTATTTGTACTTTAAGTTATAATAGTAGCAGGTTGGTGGAGAATCCATATTTGATAACGGTATCACACACTGCTTAGTGATATGAAATCGGTGAATGTGGTCAAAACAGAAGATGCTTTGGATTTATAACAATGGGGTTGACTTTGGCTACATGTCCACTCTTACTTCTTTCTTTTTGCTCTCTCTCTCTTTTTGCTATCACCATCCTGCTCTCATTCATTCTCTTCCTCTGTCCTTGTGCTGTCATTGAAAAGATAAATGTAACACTGAATAAAAGATTCCAGCCCAGTAAAGGCATAATTTGATTTATATCAACATATGATAATATTCTAATTGAATTTGGGCTGCTGTTGGCTATTAACATATGAGGTAACCTTCTTGTGACTTGGTCTCACCTGGATTTAGCTCCAATTGTCCTTTATATTTAAGAAAAACCATTATATTCAAGAATGGAAGAAAAGGAAATTTGTTTCTTTCTTCCCTTTACCAAATTGTCCTTCACTTTATTTGTCTGGCAAGTAACAATATGCTAGCAAATAAATTGGATCAGAAAGCTAAAAGAGCTAATAATCTCTTAGCAATCTCGACTACTTTAGCGCTAACATTTTTTGGACAGTACGTAGAGATTAAATGAGCAGACATAGCAACAACCCTGAGTTATCAGAACAGTTTGAGCTCTTCCTTGCTAATGTTTCAAGAATGTATTTTGAATCTGCATCATTTATTTGTGTCATGACATTACATCTTCATTTTCTTTCCACTGAGGCAAAGTAAGTTTCATTTATTCGTGGCAACCCTAGCTGTCGAAGCATGCGAGGCCTCTGCGTGAGTGCACTGTGGCATCGTAGCATCGGGAACATCAGACATTTAAACCTGTTTTCACTCTGACCTGCACTTTCCTGCCATAGACAAGATGGCCAAATATACGATTAGAGCACATCGTCAGAAAATAATACTAAAACGTGTTATTGCTAATTATTATTATTATTTTTTAGAGTCTATGAAAAGGGATTTAGGGATGCTTGAATGCCCTGAAAAAGGGTGTAAGTTTGCCTGTGGTTTATGGACACTTCAGCTGTCTTACTTATGTCACAGCATTACAAATTCTGAAGTTATCCCTTTAAAGATGTTGCCGAGCTGCGGATAAAGTATTGATGTTTAGTCAAGTGTGCAAATGACTTTCTTTTGTTAAGATTTGTTGGAAAGATAAGTCAGACTCCAAGGTCGGTTGTGCTACCTTGAAAATAACATTTTCTGAATAGCGCTATAGTGTTTTGAACCATATTCCTGCACCAATGAAAATCTCTTGGGAAGCAGACATGACTGATTTTAATGTTCAGAAAATGACTAAAGAAACATGAATGCTCCTTTGAGGTTTTCTCTTCCTTGAGAGGCATTTGGAAATCATATCTAATTCCCCATTTGTTGCACCTGGCTGGAGATGAGGACTGCTTTTTTTTTCCCCCCTGCTGCTGATCAAATAATTGGCCAGACTATTACCTGCTTGGAGAGAAAAACCTCATACCTGGCTGACACTACTGGTGTGAACCACTGACTGAGGTACAGACTCCCCCATCTTTGGCTCTGAGCTTCTGCATCAATCAGCAATGCATTCTCTCTCATTTTACGGCTCCAATTACACTGTGGTAGCATTTCCTAACACCTGCTCCTCCTACCATATACATATCATAATATACTGTCAATCCCAAACTTCCACTTCTATAAAACACTCTTTGTGATTAGTTATCTGTCATTGCGCCACTTTTTTATGTCGCTGTCCACCAAACCATTCTGTATCTATTTTTTATCAAACAGGAAAATATGCGTAACATTTTTAAGCTGTAATGCTTTTAACTGTTACGTGCAAATTTTCTTCTTTAAAACCTGTAGAATAATATTAAACTTCAGGTTTTGTCTCATTCTTGGAGGAAAAATCTTAACATCTTAACAGTTTAAACATACATTTTCAAGGTGGTGCAAAGAGCTCACGAGTACTCTAACGCGATCAGCCAAATAAGCAAAACACTGAGTTCAAGAAAGTATTCAAGTATTTATAGTGTGAGCCTTGAATGGGTTTAGCTTTCCCTGAATGTTTTACTTGCTCATCAGGAAGCATTGCCAAAAGCATTTAGAACGACTGTGAAACCTTAATTTTTTTTGACATATCAAATGCCTGAACACACTGGAGAGCTTTGATAGGACAGGAACGTTGTGCGTGTCCTTTGTGTCATCTGTGGACAAAGTACGTTGGAAGAGAAACTGAAGACATAAAAGGAGAAGTAAATAAATATGAGTAGTGATTTAAAAAACAAAACAAAACAAAAGAAAGGGTAATTAGGGTACTGTCAGAAGAAAATGAAAGGAGAAGTTTCTCTCATTGTGTATTTAGTTGTTTTTAGCATATTAGCTGGTGTCTGGGACTGTCTCTCTGCAGGATGGATGCTCTAGATGTTTGTTATTGTTACTCCTAGCGGGGCAGCCCATTGGTCTGTTTTTACTCCCACGTTTAGTCCTCATTTAGCCAAATCAGAATGCTGTGTATGTGTTTCTTTTTGAATCTCTGGCAACTGCTTTTGTATCTGTCACTGTGAGTTTGAGTTGGTGGATGTGCTTTGTGCACGACAGTGACTGTGTCTCTGGCTGTGCATGTGCATCTTGGTTTTATAAATCCTATCTACCGGCTGCAGATGTGAAGTATTCCTTCCTGCTGAGGTCTGAACCATCCGATCTCGGCAGGAGATGAGTCCTAACATGTCCGGGAGATATTCTTAATGACTGGAAGTTTTTCCTCTCCACATGAAGAGTCTTCGCCTACCTTGGTTTAGGAAGGGGATACACTTGATCTTTTTACATCTTGTGACAGCTCGCTGCTGTCATTGAGCTGTTGCATTGACTCCCACAATGGCTTACCAATAATGCCAGCAGACTGCCATCCAAGAGGGACCTCTGTTTTGGTTTAGTCAATCATCCCTTATCTCTCCCCGGTCGTGCCTTGCTCCCCCTTTTCCTCCCCCAGGAAATAATGGGGTCCACGGTTCAGCGGTGTCTGCAAACACACCATCGATCACGACGCTGCGCTGTGCTATATTGTCTGCGCTTACCTAGCACGTGATATGTTAGCGCTATTATGGCCCGTGCAAATGCTTAACTCACAGGTCGTCATTGCAACATTGCCTCTGCGTTTCCACAAATGCTAAGCATCAATTTTCACTCAGCTTTTTTCTTTCTAAGTATCTGACTTTTGTCATTGCTTTCCTGACCGCACTGTTTGCTGTCTCTTACTCAGTTTGGAATGATAAATGATACTGGTGGTGTGGTGAGGTGAAACGTTACCCACAGTATGTATTTCCAATGCAGCCATGTTGCATGTTTTCCAGGTAACTCCAAACCGCTCGATATTTTTATCCAGGACAAAAGCAACATTTTCCATTTTCACCACTCAAATAATATTTGGTATACAGTAATTTGATATGTTTCATTATCAAACTGTAGGTGAGAGCAGAATTTGGGAACAATAACTTTTATCTGTAAGTATAATCCATGTAATCCATAATACCACTTTACGATGGTGGATTTATTTAACAAAATTTACCCCAAATATTTCCAACATCTATTTCTGAAAAGTGCTGCATGAAGCAAAGTTATTATGAACTAAATATAGAAATTTTGGCCTTAGTCAACCAACTGAATCCTGGCCACATCTTTCATGTTCTGATGTGAAATAGATGTGACAGCTATATTTTTTTTAACCTAAAAAAAAATCAGTGCAAAATTTATTTTAAGATATTTTCAGTTTTTCTTTTCAGTCAGTTCTTTTACTTGTCTGTATTTACTGTCGTTTAGCAGCTCTGTCCTGATTTCTGTGTAAAAATTTCTCAAGCAAAAGTTACCTATAACTTAACTATAATCCCAGCAATCTATGGCTTTTTCTATGGGCGGTATTAAATTGGCCCTATACTACAGTGTAAATGGTAAATAGACTGGTACTTACACAGTGGTCCGTCGCTATAACGTGGTTCACCTTTCGCAGATTTTTTTTGTGCAATTTTGCATCCTGCTTTTTGGTTGTTGTTGTTTTTACAGCGCATTGTGTTCTGCGTCCTGATTGGCTGTAGACCATTGTCAATCAATGCCGTGTCTCTTTTACAGTACAGAATGCGTTCAGCTTGTCAAATTTAGATACATTTTTGATCACTAGCAGTGTGACTCTGAAGTGCAGTACTGTATGTTTGTAAGTTTTCTCCCCAACAAACACAACAACGTCGACGAAACGTTTTACACCGTCAAAGGCAACCGCGGCTGTCTTTGGTTTCATTCTATAACACTGGACTTATATGTACGAAGGTTTGAACTCTGAGTGAAAATGCTTATGCCTATCTAAGAAGAGTGTATAAAGTGTGTAGGAAGGGGTTTTACAGCCTTCTATAATAATTGTAAAAAAATAAAGTTGGCTACTTCGTGGATTTCACCTATCGCGGGTTATTTTTAGAACATAACTCCCGCAATAAACAAGGGACTGCTGTATAGCGCTTTTCTACTCTGAGCTTCCAAAGCACTTTTTACTACAAGTTTTTCTACTGTAGTTTGGAATCAATCTACCAACCTCCTAATTAGAAAAACAACCTGTTCTATTTGCTAAACCATCTTATCAAGAAAGGGCTCGTTTGCTTGGCTGTGATATGGCACTTTTCACTTGAATAACCGGTATGACTCGGCAAGCTCAACTGTAATTTTTCATTTCATATCGCTGCCTGATTGTCCCGCTGACTGTTTATAATTTTGTAGCTGTTCCTGGTCATTTTAGGCTCACCTTGAAACAGGTCTTTGTGGAGGTGATATAGTGTTTATTGTCATGCTCTGAGTCATCTTCACGGGTCAGCCACCTTTTTAAGGTTTGTTTAGCAGTAATTCCTCAGAGTTGGACTCGTAGACATTTCAGAGTGTAGTGATCTCTCTTTATCTCCCTATCTGCTTTAAAAACATACTGCTTCTGTGGTGTGCCCCGCTCCATACAGGGGTTTTTTTTGTCTTATGTCCGAACACGGTGCAAGAATCTTGAGGAAAATACATAGGCGGTTGAAGTGTGAATAACTGTAGGTTGTTTGTGAGATATTTCTCTGGGTTGTAAAAGTTAATTGAAATTGTCTGTGGGAATGTGCTGCCACACCAGGTTGAGCAGCGCTGCCAGTGCGCCCAGCGCCGAGCTGACAGGCCTCAGCGCGATGGTGGCAGTTGTTAGATTAGCTGACTAATCGAAGCTGGGCTCTCACACGGTGATAATCATATTTAGACCCCAAATGAAATTTAGGTTTGAATGAAATTCATCTGTATGCGGGTCTCCAGAGTTTGAGGAATATACAGCATAAGGATTTCGACACACTAATCTGTGTCACTGGACAACACACTTATTTGTGAGTGACTTAGTTTAGAGCGTGAGAGAGGAACATCAAAGACATAAATCAATACCCTAAAATATCAGCATTGGTAAAAAGTTGAGTCTGTTGACGCGTTTGTGTGTGTGTGCAAATGAAATGCCTCAGATTTAAACCCAGTTTATTCTCAGTGCTATTGCCTTCCACGTGATCAGCACTTATGCATTTATGTAGTTTTATATTTAGCTTTGCTTTTTTCCATTTTTTTTCTCCCCAAATGTACTTATTTCTTCAGGTTTCATTGTTTTGTTTACTTATGCATGTGTATGTGTGTACTTGTATGTGTGCACATGTTACCCCATTCTCCTGTAGTGAGGGGTGCATTGCTGGATGGCGGATCAGCTTCTCGCAGCTGCTTATCTGGCACAGGTGGGTCACGGCTGATACCTGCCTGAGCCACGCAGAGCAGCTAACCTGGAAATTGATGTTTCACATCAGCGACCACCTCTCTCTGCTCCAGTGCAGGAAAGCTGAGGAGGAGGAATGCATATGTGTGCGCATTTCTTTCCGTGTGTGTGTGTGTTTGTGAGAACGTATCTGTTGCTGTTTCTCTTTGCTCCTTTGAAGATGGACATGCGTGTGGCGCTTAGTGTCGTGACTCAAATGCTGATAGACTTTAGCTCGTTTTTTTTTTTTAATGCATACGAAAAAAGGCCTTCTTTTTAATTATAAAGAAGATGTAAGTTAGGAAAAAAAGATGAGAAATTAAATGTCATGGAAAACTCTTAATGGTCTTTGAAACTCAGAAGGTCTCAAATACCACTAGAGACGATTTTTAAAAAATCTCTTAACTAGGTTGGCGTAATTTTCTGAAAATTACCCAAGCATGATAGAAGAAAGTGAGTTCCAGTCGAGACAAAGGACTTGAGTTCAATGCGCACTCTTTGCACCGACTCATTTTTTGTAATCAGCAGCATCTAAGTTGCGATAGTAACAACACTACATTTTTGTTTGCTTTACTTACCACAAAAATGCGATCCGTTCTAGAGCAAGATATTTGCTAAACCTTCAAATTATCGTTTGGATGACATGCTAGATCAGCCTATATCCGGCCGCTTGCAGTGTGTAATATCACCGTTGGCTCGTCAGAGGCTGGTGTGCATTCAATGAAGAAAGGTTATCTCGTCCTTGTCTTGAAAGCTGACATTTGTTCTCATAAAGGCCATTGTGCTGGTGCCAGATGGAATTAACTGACATGTGGGGTGCCTGCACTCTGTCCCCCCTTTCGTAGACCAGTACCTGGCTCAAATGTGCTTTCTTCCTTTTTTTTTTCACTCTATTCCAATAATTTTGCTCTGATTATTTTCTCAGTATATTCAACATTCTCATGCAAAACCACTACGGCCTTTTCAGAGCACGTTCGTACATTGTCGCTTTAGCGTTAGCTCTTAAGTGTTAGTCTTTTTTAAATGTGTGCGTGTTTGCTGTGAGCTCCGTAAAAGGCCACGAGGGCACGTGAGTGCGTTTGTCTCTGTACCCAGTCATGTTTATGTGGTTTTCATGTTGGTGCAGCGGTGAGCTGAAGTGACTGCAGTATAATAGAGCTCGCCTCTTTTATCTCACAGCCGAGATGATGTGTGACGCGAGGCCTACTTAGAAGTGCGGATCACTTTTTTTTAAGGAATTAGGCAAGCTTGTCTTCTCTGCCTTTCTTTTTAGCCCTCATTTTTGGTGTTTTTTTTTGTTTAGATTTTTTTGTCCTCTCCTGTTTGTCTCCCTGTGTGCTGGTTTGTCTCCAGTGGGAGAAATTTGATTTCTTTTTTTTTTTATTACAGACTCTTAGCTTTTTTTGTCACTGTCAGTCAGTATCGTAAGGTTCCTGCATTCACGCCTGCACAAACTCGCACACTTACCATACAAAATACGAGGTTGTTTGTGCTCACTTTTAACCCACACCTGTCACAGCTCTCCGGTGATAGTGATGACAGTGCATCCTGTTGAAGGAGATGCTGTTTTGTTCATGAGTTTGTTGTTGTTCGTGAGTGTGAGGAGCGGCGTCCCAAACCGATAAACAAGAGCAGCTGTCATTGCCCAGATCTGTCCTGCTTTTTTGTTTCTTTATGCCTCCCTTCATCACTATGTCCCTTTCTCCAGATTGACCAAAGAGGTCAATTGCCAATTTGCCAGTGCCAATGTCTTTGTCAGGAAACAATATTAATTTTGGCTAATTAGGACCTAAAGCTAATGAGCACTACAGATAATGAGTTCATTTATAATCCATAAAACAACTGCGGCGTGTTATGGGATGGAGGGGAAAAAAACTGTGTGATGGTGGCAAATTCAGCTGCAGCGTAACAAACAGTCTGGACATATGCGTTTACACACACACATGCACACACACCCACACACACACAGGGCATCCTCTTCAACACACTGCTCTCTTTTTCTTTCTAATACACAGACACTCACACGCATGCTTGCACACACACACACACACACACTTAAGGCTCTAGCATGTCTGCATTGCAGTCCTGTACTGGTCAGCTTAATATATTTTCAGCCAAGCTTTGCAGACAGTGACCATCCCGTTCCCTTTATTTTCTACGTGCATCTCCTTTCTTCTCTTTACCTTTGTATTTCCAGCTGTTACCTGTCTCCCACTGAAAACAGTGGGAGTTCAGATAGGAAATGTGATGTGGAGGGAAAAGAAGAAGAAATGAAAAGGAAAATATCATGGTTGCTGGAGGAATATTGAGGGAAAAAATGAGAAAGAGAGAATGAAGGATTAATGGAAGGGAAGAGGCAGGCTGAAGCAATAAAGGGGTGAAGGAAACTGTGGATGTGAAAGTGATACACACATGGAGAAATTGGAATAGATACTGGCAGAGGAGGCAATGAGAGCAAGAGGGCTTCACAGCAGATGGACATGACAGAGAGACAGTGGGAGAGGGAGAGCGAGCAAGAGAGAAAGAGAAGCTGAAGATAGAGCTGTGGTTGTACCTCTGCCCAGCCAGACAAAGTCCAGCTGGCGTTGACTTGGCCAGTTAGTCAGCTAAACCTAACTGAGCTGGAGCTGAGCGGGATCAGACATGCTCGGGCGGCATCCAGACCAGAGTGTAGCTTCGCAACTGCTACGGTACACCTGTCCCGGAGAGATCACCAAGCTTGGCTGCTGCCACTAAGTTATGTTAAAGTTTCCAACAATAAATTAGGAGTAATATGATGCTATAATCCAGGGGTGTCAAACATAAGGCCCGGGGGCCAGAATTTGCTTGGCAATGACTCCAATCTGGCCTACTGGACAGCTTTGGAGAAAACATGAAGAAATGCATAAAATTTGGACTTTTAGCTGTATTTTCATAAATTTTCCAGTTTTCTCTTTACAAACAAAGATCTCCCGCACGGTCATTCGTGCTACACTAAACTTAATTAGTTTTTTTTAACATCTACTACAGAAATCTCATTTTCAGCATTTCTTTATCACGCAGAAAAAACTGAGACACACTTTTGAAAATGTATTCTCAATGTATATAGTGGGTAAAACAACCATTGAAAACGTCACAGATTTTCAAAGTAAATATATTTCTCAAGGGACTTTTGACATTTCTCCAGATGTCGGTAACAACCCATCCAATCCATACATGTCAGTGGCAACTCGGGAACTCGACAGTTAGCAGCATGGATGGTTGATAACTGTATTAAGTGGATTCAGCGTTGTTTATATTCACCAACACACTGCCTAAACAAAAAAAGAGATCCTAATGTAAGGTAGCCAACTCCGAGCTTTTAACCCTGTGACAAATTTGAAATGTCCACCATCCTGCACGTCCTTTTTAAAATGAGATCACCAACTGCACCTTAATGCCTCTTCCATAATGACTTCAACTTTCAGTGGTGTCTGCTATTTGGGACTGAAGTAAGTGGATCAAAGTGGCCTTGGAAGATATGAGATTTCACTTGACAAAAGGATGCATTGTGATTTATTCATTTCCTGTCTTTAAAGCGCTATAGACGACTCAGCACATAGTTAGAAGTGTTTTACAATATACAAGCAGTTCAGCAGCCAATTAATCTATGACAAGATCCTCTCTCTGGCATTCAGGAAGGAGTCATGGTCCCAGGATTTTGTGATGCTCTTAAGTTTTTGTTCCTGTTTTGTATTTTAATCTCATTTCTTGTTGTGTTTGAAGTGTTTCTATCATTCCCACTGATTTCCTGAGTTTTTCCCACATGAGTCTTGTATTTTCTCACTAGTCTGTCCCATTCCCCGTTTCTTTTTTTTATGTGTGTTTTACTGTCTTCACCTGCACCTATGTTTAATTTTGTAATTACTCTTTTAGTATTAGTATTAGTCTTGTCTTTGTACATGCCGTGTTCCTCAGGATTAGGAATCCTGTTCCTTTGAAGTTCTGCATTGTTTGCTCGTACCTTTTGGACTGTTTCTCTGATTTTTGTGCTTTGCCAGTAAATACATTTTCTCATCACCTCTCCATCCTGTGTCTTGCACTTGGAACCTCTCTTGAACATCATGATACATAAAAGAGAATGACAAGTATATATTGATTGGCAGCTTTAGTATCACCAGTAAAATTACTTTACTGTACTGTAGTCTGAAATGACCTGAGGTGCTCAAATAGCTTGGTAATTATTTATTTAATAATTAAAGCATGGGCATTTTGTAAGCTTTCCAGGAACTAGAATTGACTTCACTCTAACTCGTCTTAGTCTTAAAGATGTCTCAGTGCACTTCCTTGCAATCGACAGATTATGCTAATCCTCAGATGAACACTAACACGTGATATATTATTGAACAAAAAATACGGTTAAATGCAGAATCAGTGTGTGAAGAACTAACCACATCTTTGTTTGTTCCATATAAATTAAGAGGGTAAGTAGAAGGCATGTACTGCTAATCAAATGAATTTAATTACCTGATCATCAGCAAGTGTGAGCATCTCTGTAAAAGCAGAGGTTTTGGTAGTTTAATGGTCTGGAGCATTCAGGTGTGTTTTAACATAATCCCAATGATAAAAGACATCAGCAGTGATAAAGAAGCAATAGTTGCTGCCAATCGATCTGAAAAAGGATGTAAGCCCATAGTGAAAAAGATTATTCAGAAGTGGAAAACATTCAAGACAGTTTCCAATTTTCCCAGGAGTACAGGTCCCAGCAAATTCCCAAAGGTCAGATCATGCAGTGCTCAGAGAAATTGCAAAACGGCCTGTAGAGTTTGAGCTACAGACTCTCCAGGCCTCAGCTGAATGTTGCCTCATGTTAAATGTTAAAGCTCGTGACAGTACAATGAGAAAAAGACTGAACAAGTATGGCTTGTTTGGAAGGGTTGCCTGGAGAAAGCCTCTTCTCTGAAAAAGAGAGCATTGCAGCATAGCCTGGGCTTGCACATCGCATCTAAACAAACCAAACAGCAACACCTTACAGTCACGAGCTCGTCTGTGCACCACATTGTTCTAAAGTCAAACGTGAGGCCGTCTGTCTGTCTCAGGCTGAATGGCTGCAAAAGGAACAAACCAAGGTGCTCCAATGCAAAATCTAGACCCAACTGAAATGCTGTGGTGGGACCTTAAGTGAGCTGTGCATGTGTAAACAAGCCACACTGAAATGAATCAACACTGTAAAGAAGAGCAGTCACACAGAAAACAATCAGTTCAAATTTTTGCTGCTAAAGGTGGTTTCAGTTTTTTCACTAACTTCTGCATTTTGTGTCAGTTTTTGTTAAATAAATAACTTCATGATTGTTGTTCTTCTTTTTTTTAAATGATAGGAAGGGCTTTTTTTTCCTTTTCTGAGTGCTCCAAAGTGTTCCATATTAGTGGCAACAAGAACTTTTGGTCACCTCTCACTTGCCTGAGCCTCATTCTTGACCTTAGCTCCTGCCTTACCCCCAACATCTCCATCCACATTCGCAGGGCTGACAGAAACAACATCAACCTTATATTTCGGCAATACAGGGGACAAATGATAAACATGTAAACGGGAGAGAAAAGAGAAAAGGTCAAATGGGAGAAGCTTTTGTTTTAGTGCGAATGTGTTTATGTGTGTGTGGCTTCACAGTGAAAGTGGCATGTTCCATTACCCGACCATGATTTAGCTTACTCTGAGGTAATAGTCAGTCCTGGTGGGGTCAGCAGAGGGCCAGTGTGGGAGAGGAGGGCATGTAGGGAGAGAAACGAGAGGTAAACAACAGAATAAGAACTGGCTTAAAAACTGAGCTTAGCGAGAAAAAGCAGATGAAAAGAGCAAGACGTGAAGAAAGCAAGAAAAGGAAAGAACTGGGCGTTCTTCACAAAGTGCCATTGTTGATGGACATTTTGGCATATTGGCAGGAGTGGTGCAGTTTGGGGTGGATGCGTGTGTTTTGGGCAGGCATTTGCTTTTGTGACAACGACAGGCCGGGCTGGCTGAGCCGTCACTCCAGAAGCCTTAGCAGCACACAGCCACCTGTCCACTCCTATCAGCGCTGCCTGTGTCCCTCTGTCTGGCCTCCACAAGCAGGACGGCGCGTGACGAGAGGATGACAAAAAACGAAAGCGAGAGAGAGAGAGCGGGGGGAACAGCAAGACTCTGATGGGATGGAACAGAAAATAGCAAGAGCAAAGAGCTTTACTGTGTGATCGGAGACCGAATGGAGCTGCGTGTGAATTTGCAGTGACAGGTCTGTCCCCCTTCACAAATGCGTGGGATGACTGTCCACTAATGTCCTTCACTGTCCTCCAAGTTTCTCAGCGTGATTGGTTAGTCACAGCCTTGTCAGTCAGTGTTTTCATCACTTCAACATTTGGGTGTATTAGGAAGCCAATCTCGAGCCGGACATCTAATCAAATGCCTCGTCCTCCTCAGATCGCCGCGCGATCGCTCTTATCATACGCGAGGCAACCAACGAGTCGTATGTGGACGGAAATCAGCTTCAAAAAATATTTGCAAAAGTTTCTAATAGTATTGGTTTTATTTGAATTGTTTCTTTTTGTCTTTAAAATATACTTAAAATAATCAGAGTTGCAGTTTCTTATGACGTTCATCATTTCTGCACCTTTAAAAAATCAAAAACGTCGATGCCTCTTTTTCTGGAATCTCAACAGGAAACAAACAGCCCACTTTGACTTTGTTCTGTTTTTGCAAGTTTACAGCGTAGTGAGGAAGAATTTTTATCTTAAGCTATGAACAGGTACCCAAACCATTTGTTTCCAGTACATTTCTCCTCCTTTTTAAGCTCTCTAACAGCGATTGCCTCCCTTCTACAGAGTAAAGCCATGAATCTGTACAGTACATATGCTACCCGACATTCACACTCAAACTTGGTGTTTCTTTGTGCTTGTCGGAGACATTTCACTCATCACTTAAAACAGAGGCTCCACAGGAAATGTACATCGATACGAGCACTTCTATGTTGTCATAGCTTATAAATATGTTTATATCGCGTTGCTGTACACACAAATTTTGAGTGTGTGGTTTGGGAGGCGTGTATTTCTCTGGCTAAAGAAAAGGCAGAGGGTGTCCACTCATCCGTGACAGATTTAGTCATAAATCTGTCGGATTAATACACAGCCTCTCAAGGACTCTTATGGTGTATGTTGTTGAAACACAGGAGTCACTTAAAGCCAGACTCAAGGTACTATTTGTCTTCGGCTCTCAGTTATTGATGTCACCGACACGTGTGTGCACACTTACACAAAAGTACGCGTGCATGCAGGAGAAAGGAAACTGAAGAAAAGGTGAATGAGAGAAAAATCTAATGGAATATGGCTAATCTTTAGTTTGTCTGATAAATTTACTGTGTTTTGCAGCTGCAGACAGATATAACATCCTTTAAAAGGTTCTAGTTGTGATTTGTGTCCACTACTCAACAGGAACATTGTAGTCCTCTGCAGTTTTCAATTTACAAATGGGATGCATTTGTTTATTTGCGACATAAAGACTTGGAAACATTATTGGTGAGCCATTTTCCCTTTTTTCCCATCTTTTTATTGTTAGCTATTTAACTGACCACCGTGGGGGAGAAAAGGTTTTACTGTCAGTCTCCGTGGTTATTTTCATCCTACGGGGGATATAAACTAACAGCATGCATCCCTTTTTTTCGGCTATTAAAGATGCCTCCCGAACACGTACTTCTCTCTTTATATGGAAATGGAGGTCCAAGCACTTATTTTCTGGCCACCACACTATTGTCATTCCAGGTAGATCTGTTTAGTTTACTTCTACGTCCAACTGGCTTCCCCGAGGCAACCTGTATCTGTAGACGCTAACGCAGCGCACAACGCTGTGGGCATAGAAAGCAGCAATGAGTTGATTTTAACTCATTTCCATCTTATTTCTAAAGGAATACAAGAAAGATTCATTTGCTGTGTTTTTGACTGGTGGCAAGGGTGTAACTTAATGCATATGCCCCCAAGAGGTCTCTTAAAAGGATGAGTCTGAAACTGCTTAAATCCCCTGATGGAATCTGACTCATAAATTAGTCTCAAAGTGTTTCACATGAGCCAAATTGACTGACGGAGTTAAGGTTGTACATTGCTGTGACTGCCGAGGGTTTTGACTGAGAAGTGCATTGTGCTTGATGCTCGAGAGTCCGTTTCTGTCTCTCTCACTCAACTGTCAGGATGTGTTGTGATGACCTCACATTGCACCTCACCTGTATGAGGTGAGGAAAAGAGCAGAAAGTCATTTTATTACATCCTGAGCAATTCTTTGCCCATATCATAGATCATTTAAACTCCCTTGTTTTAGAAATGCTCGCATGGATCCTGCTGCTGTTTGATGCTCCAGATATATAATGAATTCATAAGAAAGACAGCTACAAACACATGAAAGGATTAAACATATCACCTATACAGTGCACAACAAGACTAGACTGCCTCACATTAAAAACAGCGTCCAAAATGTGCTTAAAACGTATATTTTGTTGCTTATTTAAACTATTTTCTGTCCAGAAATGCAGGTAAATAACTGTAATATGTTGATTTAATCCACAACTAATATTGTGCTTTATTGTTTTGTATTTTATTTCGTTTTTTTTGTAAAACTGCAAATGTGAAAATATATGCATAACAATAAAAATTATATTTCTTCCATTAAAAACATTCAAAATGACTGTAGCATGGGCCTTACTTTGGGCGATGGTCTCAATATCTTATATCTTATATAAATTTAGAATATTTTTTATAGATATTTCAGTTTGCAAAACTGCAAATGTGAATATGGTGAATATAGAAATAATCCACATGCATGTGGGGTATTCTGTGATTTCAGCTCACTAACTGACACTTGCCAGAAACTCTCTGTGTAACATTTGATCTAAAGCTAAGTCTTAATCCACATCTCAGCACCAAAACTGATCTTCTATAAAACATATAAAATATAAATGACCAGAATAAGCAGAAGTCAGATTTTCATCTGGATTTTGTCTCTCTCACTTCCCTCGTCAGTATCATGTCTATGACAGACTGAGATGTTTCTACTATTCAGCTTCATAGTAAAGTGTTTACCTCAACTCATACAAAGTCTGTGATAGGTCAGATTAACTAGATTCACTATAGCACATATTCCATATTCACGTATAGGGACTGGTGCAGTAGGGGTGTGCGTGCTCTGTTACCACACTGTCACAATAGCACAAACAGAAACTGCTGATAGCTACTGAGGCGGACTATATTCAGTACAATTTCCTACTGTATGTGTGTACGTTTATAGCACAGCTTTATGGAACAACATTATATGATATTACCCTGTTGCTTTATTCAGGTTACTCTCTCACTTTTTATGATATGAGTGTTTGCGTCCTTGCATTGCGCTGTAATGGCATATAATTTACACATGCACTTGCGTGCTTTTGTGCTTCAGCTGTGCGCTTGCTATGTGCGATGCTGAGAAGTGTAGCTTAGAGTCACACTCTCATAATCACAACTGTTCTGTTTGACAGATGTGAAATTTATTTTTGCTTCTCACCACAATTTTATTTATTTTTTTTTCAAATTTTCTTCACGTGGTAATCTATAAAGTGGCAAATGCTTTGCTTTAAAGTAGAAGTGCACTGTATGAAATTAGCTCATGCTGCCAGTTAACTTATGACAGTGTTTGCCTGTGTGAATTTTTGATGGCAGTGATTGATGTGAGGCAGCGCGGCTTCAGCTTGGCGTTGCTGATGCGTTTGAAGGCTCTCTTTGTCAGCGGATAGACAGTGCAGTAACATGAGTGGCATCATACTGACTCATCAGCCAACTGATTGCATGACTTCAGTCTTACTGGCCCTGCCTCGAGACAACCCATCAAGTATTTATACAGAGCAGGTAAAGATCAAGATTCTCTCCACCACCGTCCTGCACAGTCAGTCAATCTCACATAGTTCGAGGTGGCTTCATCCATTCTTTCTTTTTCTTTTCTTTTTTCTTTTTGTTGTTTGCCCCTGCTGGTAGACAGCTGAACATTGCCCATATATCCATTAAGCCTCTGTGCTCCATAAAATTTAAAGCTATAATTCACTGCATGCCTGAAATTGCAGTGCTGACAGTGCCTGTCCCAGTGAATCAGAACTCAGATGAACGAGAGGTGTAGAGATGTCACCAACATAATAAACAGGGCTTTGGCCTACAGCCTTTTCTTTCTCAAGCCCGAGGCCCCAGGGCAGGGCCGAGGCTAGTCCCCGTCTAACGTGCACGACTCTTATTGATCCAGCAGGGATTGATGTCCTCCAGCGGCTGATTTAGCTCCCCCTACGGACCCCCTTGCCTTTTCTAAAAGGTTGGGCTGGGTAAAACATGCAGGTGTTGCTCTCTATAGGTTAGAAAGTCTTCCTTGCTTTTCTTCCCCCTCCTCTTCTTCCTCAGTTTCAGTCTTCTGCCTATACAGGCTTTAGTGGTAGCGTGAATATCAGTCCTGACATTGTGAAGCAAAAATGGTTTGTCTTTAAGAACTCATGCTTTTGGAAAAGTGCTACAGTAGTGGGGCGTATCTGTTACTCCCTTTAAGAATCATTATTGTTCTTACTCTTCCCTTCCACTAACATCTACCCTCATTTTTCTCTGCTTCTTATTGTGCCCATCTCACACTCCAGCCCAGACATTTAAACCTAAATATTCTCATTGTTTTCTTTAAGTTTGCCCTGAAGTAGCTTCCCAGTTAGGTATCCATCCTCTCTGATTCTGTAAGCAGGTGGAAAGGTGTTTTTATTTAAAATACATTCAATAATTTTATGGAAAATTCACAGCTTGAGTGAGTAATCTGAAATTTGTGGGTTCTTAAGAAGAAAGTCTCAGATTCTTGATCTGCAGATGTAACAAAATGTGGTAGCTGTTTCAGCTCAGTCCCTAGACTTTTTTATGGGCTTACCTTCCTTTACTGTGTTTCAGACTCACTCATTGTCATTCCTATGCTGCCAGAAGCAGCGGATGTCACAGAGATATGCACAAGGTGTCACTCAAGATTCGTCCTGTGATTCACTGGTCGCAGCAGTGTAGGATGCTGGGACCTGTTTGAATGAGTGTTTCATTAGCTGGGACCACAACCTCTGAAACGATGAGCGGTGAGGGATGAGGAGTATGAACTGGTGCTGCGGTTTGGGGAAGGGCAGATCCCCATGTACTAACGAGAAGTGAATGAAGGAAGGGAGGAGGAGAAGAGGAGTAGAGAGGGAAATTTGGAGGGGAAGGGTGGGGCATGAAGGTGAGAGCAGCTGGTATTGGAGAAGGGTGCATTTATAGACTGAGGATGGAAGGGGCGTAAAGGAGGTGTGGTCCCGCTCCTGAAATTCAGATGATATCTCCACCAAAATCTGCATTCCAAAATGTATAAAAGGCTACATTAGTTGGGTTTAAACTTTTCTTTCTCTCATTGTTTAGTTATTGTTATGTTCAGGGTAGCAGTTGGGAATGTTTTGTGTCACTTTACAAACGTGAATATAACCAAAAAGTGGAGAGAAAAGTGAGAAAGTAAGAGGTTCAGAGGACAATCGGAGAGAGAAAGGTGAAGTAGAGAGATGGTTCCTCTCGCCCATTGCTCTTGTCATGAATGCAGTGTTGCAGACTAGAAGGGATGGGGAGGGGGTAATATTAATGTGCACTGTATCATTCATAACAGTAATACTGGCATCACTTGCTGCTAAATAGCATCATTTGTCAGGGGAAAGGGCTTGGTGTCACAGTGTTACAGATAAGCATTAGAGGGATACCTACACTACACACACACACACACACACACACCCAAACACAGCTGTGAATCCGTGACTTTAGAGGACACTGCGCCGACTCACATTCATTTTCTTTGCTCTAACCTGAACTATAAAACTATAACCATTAGTTGCCTTACATTAACCTTACATTTTAATACTGTACCTCATGTAAATTTGTTCTTGTCCCACACAATTAAATCAAGTTTCCAAAATGTGATTTAGAAATAGAGTCCTCACAGCATAGGGAATATCTACACCCATGCACCGCACAAACAGCATATTTAAAGGGATGCTTCAACCTAAAATCATGACCCAAAGTAGTTTATACCTTTGTCTTTACCCACAATCCTCAAAATGAATCCTAATGTTAAACTAACACAACATAAATCTAACTTCAAATGAAAAAACACACAATCTTTCAAAAAACACCAAACAAAATGATACAATTAACCACTTTTCTACAATTCATCGTTTATTGAAATCTCTAAATATTTTTTCTATCTTAATTTATGCTAAGAATGTCTTTCACCAATTATAATATCCTAATACCTCAGAAATTTCCATATTTGAGGACAAAATAAATTATTTGGATCCCATTGTCTTTATCTAAGTACACCCATTTTGCTCTGTTAATGTCTATAACCTTAGGCAAGGTTAAAAAAAAAATCTGTTAATAAAACAAAACTGACCCACAGGAGCCAGAAAAAAAGTTCTTAAGCAGTTTTATTTTTTTGTGCACTAAATCTCTATGTCAACAATGTATTTATTGCAATAATATATAACTGCACACATATTGATAGTGATATAATCCATTAGCATCTAGAGCAGCCCTTACTTTGTCTAATCAGGGCAGAGAATCTAAATCATATTCTCAGTAAGTTGGTCTTGGCTCATCTTTCTTCTCAGCATTAAGAGTTAATCTTCCACAAGACTGTCTCTCATACATAGTCTGAAATGAACATTTGTTATCCTTCACTCAAGTGTATGTCTGCCCACGTGGAGCAGACAATTCGTTCACAGTCGAGAGGGCCAAAAGGAGGAGGGAAAAAAAACAGTTATTATTGATGACTATGGGGTAAAATGCTTAATTTGCACCGTCTTCAACCAAATTATAACTCATATTGAAAGCAGCTGAATTTGCATAAATCTCATTAGACTGCAATGAGAGGGGTTCATAAATCGTTATATTAATTAGTCATTTTTGCCACCCTTTCATAGGAAAATGGGGTGTATTAATAAAACGAGAGGGGTGTGTGATTGTGAAGCCTAATTGGTCACTGTATTAAGCAGTTTGGTGCACAAGTGACAGGTTTAATTTAGTTTGGCTTCACTTCTGTTGTCTGGCCAAGAGGGCAAGTGTATGTTTCTATGCAGTTATTGAATGATCTGTTTATTTTCTCTTCTGTCCATGCACTCATCGCAAAAACAGTAGTTGAATGCCTACGTCAGCATAAATCACCCTGAGGACCAGAGACAGTCAAAGAAAATTACGCTCCAGATTGAGTTAAATGTGTTTCCGAGAGTTTATTCTGTCATGACATTCAGAATAAATTCTCAGAATTTTTAAATTTACAAACAGAATTTTTTGCAACTTGAGCAAATCTGTAAACAATGTGAGCACAAATAGCAGTTACAAGGCAAAGCTAAGTCCACAGCGTTCTCAGTATAGTCCTCTTCTTCTTTTTTCGGCCGATCCCTTAATCTGCCTCCATGTCATCCAACCCGTGACAACAAACCTCTGCCTTTGTCGTTGACCAACACAAGCATAGTTTCCGCCGGCACCCTGTTGGCCAACAACACTGGAGACGGTCGTTCTTAACCTGGACCCCGACCCATCCTTGATGAGCCGCATGTTTGATTTGGCAGATTTTTGCCAGATGCCCCTCCTGACATAACCCACATTTATCTGGGCTTGGGACCAGGGAAATACACTGGCTTGGCTGGGTTCTTGCTATAGTCCATCCATTCATTTTCCCAAGCACTTGCTGGAGCCCATCCCAGCAATCATAGGTTGAGAGGCAGGAAGCAAACACAGGCAAAGTCTGACAGCAGACAGACCAGAGGCACAGGGCAGAAATGAATAGGAATTCCAAACTTGGTACCCATGAAGTGACAATGACTGGTATCTTAAAGTATTTTATGTACCATAAGTTTTGGACTTCAGTGAGGAAAAGCTTGTGCCTGATATTTGGGTATATGATGACAATAAGGAGTGATCACGAGTTGCTGCTAGTCGTTGGCATATTATTACTTTGGGCTGACCTCCACAAGACTACAGATCAGTGCATTAGAAAGCTTCTAATCCATCCAGCATTCATATCTTTCTTACATTTTTATACATATATAATATTATTTACAAAGCTGTGCTCAGGCAGTTTGTCCCTGGAGGGTAATGAGTCTCGCCAACCAGCTCAGAGGTCTTGATACTATCTTCTGTGCTGCTCTTAAACACAACCTCATCCTTCAGGATACATCGGTGCAGCATGGAGGATTAGCCTGTATGATAGCACGCTTTGATTAGCCAGCGTTTACCCTTTATGATAAATAAAACCTGTGCATTTGCATGAATATTCAGGAATTGCGTGGTCTCACAAAGCAGTACTTTCTAAATCGGCTCTGTCAATAAAAATTTGTCGACCCCTTCTTTGACTTTGCAAGGCCTCTGACC
>VUQR01007738.1:1986-17837 GCA_015108515.1 Hemichromis elongatus | reverse complement strand
GACACTATCTCTACTTTTAAGATTAGGCTTCAAACTTTCCTTTTTGCCAAATCATATAGTTAGGGCTGGACCAGGTGACCCTGAATCCTCCCTTAGTTATGCTGCAATAGACGTAGGCTGCCGGGGGATTCCCATGATGCATTGAGTTTTCCTTTCCAGTCACCTTTCTCACTCACTGTGTTAACAGACCTCTCTGCATTGAATTGTACCTGCTACTAATCTCTGTCTCTCTTCCACAGCATGTCTTTATCCTGTTCTTTTCTTCTCTCACCCCAACCGGTCGCAGCAGATGGCCCCGCCCCTCCCTGAGCCTGGTTCTGCCGGAGGTTTCTTCCTGTTAAAAGGGAGTTTTTCCTTCCCATCGTCGCCAAAGTGCTCGCTCATAGGGGGTCATATGATTGTTGGGTTTTCTCTGTATGTACTAAGCGCCTTGAGGCGACTGTTGTTGGGATCTGGCGCTATATAAATAAAATTGAATTGAATTGAATTGAAAAGTGTTGAAGGATTTAAATGGCTGTATCTGAACCCAGTTCAACATATTTTCCAAAGCCCAATGATGTAGTTTTGGTACCTAAACTCAAACAAATCAAAGTAAACCTCATACTGAAGACTAAATGTAAAAATCTTGGTCAGATGTCGTCTGTGTTTTCATTTTTAGTATTTGTCATTTCAGGAGCTTTTATACGCAGCTTCTCGCCCCTTTTTAGCTGAAATAGGCTCTAACTCTGCACCCCAACCCCAGTGAGGATAAGTGGAAGGGAATGGATGGAATGCTTACAAATGAATTCGTTTTAAATTTGGCAGCCAAAAAGTTCAAACTGTCTGGAAACTCAGTTGCATGCATGTGTTGGTACCACAATATAACTTGCTCATGTTTGCTCTTTCATCGTGGTTCATAATAACTGCCCTCTGTGTCATTCCTACTCAGCATGTCTTTGGTGAAGCTGTTTCACAAACATCCTGTGGGCTCATTTCTTTTACTAATGGAGATTTTTTCAAACTTTTGAGACTGTTGGAAATTACCTGAAAAATCAAGAGGCTGCAGGGGAACTACAGACAGGCTCCATGTAAATTGCTAGGATACCCAGCAGATGGGGCTGTTTACTGGCGTCAGAGGTTGTGTGCTAATACTTTTTTTGATTCTGATGTCAGTGCAGATAGCTAATGCTACATAATTTAGGTGCCATGCATAAAATCCTCTCACCAACAAAAACAGAAACATAAAATTAACCCATTTTTATGCTTTTAAGTTTATGTGCATACAAAATCTGCATGTAGTAGATAAAATGTAGTAGATTTTATAGTAGATCTTTTATTTAATATTGACTCAAAGCGCTTTATATTGTAAGGTAAAAACCCTGCAATAATAAAGAGAAAACCCAAACAATCATATGATGGTCTATGAGCAAGCACTTGGTGATGGTGGGAAGAAAAAAAATCCCTTTTAACAGGAAGAAGCCTCTGGTAGAAGTAGGCTGAGAAAAGGGGTACATGAAGGGTACATGAAGTACATGAAGTCAGCCTACCTCATTTCATGTGGAAGGAGAAGGATATGGAAGAGAGGTCTGCAACATCAGAGGAGTAGCCATTGGACTGATTTTATTTTGAATGACAAACTACACACGACAGAAAAACAAACACCTGAAAGGCTTTCTTCCTGGTTTTCAGCTACTTTTGTTGGCTTTGTGTTAAAAATTAAACACTTCCACTGTCCTCATTAGATAGAGATTTGGTAAATATGTGAGACTGTAAGCATGTTACAGATGATCCCAACAGTATATGAGAGTAATGAATAGTAATGAAAAAGGAAGGAATTTGTCACATGGTGTGGTTGGTGTCTCAGCTGCAGAGGAGGGGTGGAGCAGTGGGTTTAGGGCATGGTGTCAGGGGGAGGCTGATTGTCACAGCTGCTGAACGTCATCTAATCATGCCTTGCACATTTTAGTAGCCACTGGGGGGAGGAGAGAGTTCGAAGAAGCTGACGGAGTGACGACAGAAAGGAAGCACCAAACATGCACTCCACCTTTGGGTGCGAGGAGTTGGGAAAAGCAGCCATGTGTGAAAAAATAAAGCACAAAGAACACAAGCTTAACACTGAGTTTTGTTGATCCCTTTATAGTGGTGCCACATCCCGGCTGGCATGTCGGAGCCTCGTCCCACGCATCCGGCTGAGTCACTAGTGCAAATGGTAATGCAACTTGCAGTAATGTAACAGGAGCAGGCGGCAGTGCATCGTAAACAACTGGAGGCGGTGCAGGGCCAGGCCGAGCGGCAGACAGAGGTATTGCAAAAACCCCTGTGACGCTTCACCGGATGGTGGAGGAAGATGACCCCCAGGAGAAGGAGGTCTTCGTGGCCATGGCAGAGGCGTGTGCGTTGCCAGAGGAGGAGCAGGCCCTCTGCTTGTTGCTGCTCCTGTGGGGAGAGGCCCACAGGAGGCTATGAGCCTCCCTGTCATGGAGAGGACCTTCGGGGATGTGGAATGGGTTGTTGTGGAGAGGGTCTGCTTTCACTGGCTGTTTAACCTGGAAATTGCTTTAAAATTGGCCGAGGACCACATGTCAGTCCGGCTGGAAGGCTCACAGGGAAGCTGAGGCTAGCGATCGTATCAGTGCTTGGTAGAGGTGGGATAAGTGTTCCTCTGACACCCTCCCCCAGATCGATGGCCTGGGTTCTGATAAAATGCCAAAGGGTCTAAGCCAGGTGTTGATGGACTGGGGCTGCATGCAGACCCTAGTTCACAAAACCCCAGGTTGTCTGAGGGCATTATTGGAGGCAGGGTGGGTGGAGGGAAAAGCGCATAGATTGAAAGCTGCAGTTAGCCTGCAGTTGGTGCATTTCTTAATTTTGGGAAAAAGATCATCCCGGATTTGGTAGATTAATGGACAGTGCATGGGGGTGTGTTTGCAGTCGGCAGGGACATGCAGGGCTTGTGCTGTGCTTAGCAGTGACGCAGGATCCTCCGACACTGAGGAGTGAGAAGGGAGTGTAGGCTGGTCCTGGTAACTCACTTCATGGAAGATTTTCCACTAGAACAGACTTGTGATGACACGCTCAGCTCAGCCTAGTTAACTAGTTGGCAATTCGAAAAGCACCTTTGTGCCTGTTACCAATAATGGAAGTCTCATTTGAGGCGCTGTTTCAGGTCATCTCCCAACTTGACATCCTTAAAGAGATATTGGCTAACGAGGGCACAATGTTCATGTCTTTTACACTAAAAGAACTGTATAAATTATTGGACATTAAATCAGTTCGGACCAGCATCATGACCAGACTGACATGTCCATGATTCGTAAATTCACTCACAAGGATGAATGCAGCTGGGATTGCTGGTTAGACCATTTGTTGTTTGCAGTGCTGGAGGTGTCTCAGGCCTCCACATGGTTTTCTCTCTTTGAATAACTGTTCGACAGAAAGCTGTGGATGGTGTTGGACCGGAGGAAGGGCCAAGCCTACCGAAAAATTAAATTCAGTAGGTTCTGGACCTGAGAGCAGTGTAGTAGCACATTTTGGTTCTGGGGGCAGTTTTGTCCCAGTAGAGGTGTTGAACACCGCTTGTTTGTGTACAGTACATGAGTGGAAATTGCCAGAGCGAGAAGCCCAGTATAACTCGTGGAATAAGACTGCCTTATGAATCGGTACCAGGTCAACTCCCTTTGTTATTACCTTCTGGGCCCCCCTTTCACCCTCTGTTCAGATCCTCTGTGCAGCCCTGCAGCAGTGGCTCATTGCATGAAGGATGCCATCACCTGGCTCACACGGCAATATCTGGCTCTACGGCCTTTTAAGTTCATCGTGGTCCATAGACTAGCGCAGATGGTCGTGATTCATTTCTCTCCCACTTGTGAGAGAAAAGCAATCGTGTATAAAAAAATAAAGCACAAAGAACACCAGGCCTAACACTGAGTCATACCGGTCCTTTTACACAGTCATTTTATTCTAGGTGTAAGAAAATAATGTAATACATTACCTCAAAAAAACAAACAAACATTTTAATCACTTTGTCCACTTCACACCCACTGCCAATTTTAGAATCATTACCACATTAATGTAACTCGGGTCGAAGCTGGAGTACACAGAGGGAAGCCACATGCTGACCAGGACGCTTAAACTGGGGATCTTCTTGCTGTAAGGCCACATAATAATACAGACAGATGCTTTTCAGAATCATATACATGACATTAATGAACTTGTTTGGGTCTTTAAGGGTCCGCTGGAATGTACTAATAAATAGCAATGCCAAGTCCTGTTGCTGCCTGCATACCTCACCATGTACACGTACACAAGCTTCTTGAGCTCAGTGTTTTTGCTCACAACGTTCTTCACCACAGCAGAAAACAACTTGAAGGCACTTTTGCCCTTGGTAGTGAGACCAAGAGTTCCCTCTTATGGCCTCCATTGTGAGCAACTCCTGATAGGTCTCCAACATCTTTTTAATTTCTTCATTCTTTTTAAAATTGGCGCTGAACAGCTGAAGGCAGTGCTGGTGCTCGAGGAAGTCGTGGTTTTCTCTTGACTTGCTTTCCCCACAGCCTCCGCTCCTCCTTGGTCATTGTATGAGTAAAAAGTCAAATATTGCATCCGAAATATAATGAGGTTGAAGTAGAAAGTAGCAAAATGCAGAAACAGAAATACATTAAAACTCTGCTTCAGTAAAGTTCTTAAATGTAATGTATTGAGTGAATGTACTCAGTTACAAAGCACTTCTAGAGTTATCCATGCTTTCATGCCTATCAGGGACCAAGCAGCCAAGAACATACAGGCACAGATGTGATCTTCAAAAAATGGGTTTTGTTATACCCTAAAAAGGAGAAAATTATTACACAAATTTAAAATGACAAAAACAAACAATTTTAAGAACCAAAGGGGCCCATAAAAGAGGTCAACTTAACAAAACATAACTCAGCAAACTGACCTGCCCAAATGAGAAACAGCTCCAGTTATATAGCAAATGAATGAACCATTGTAAACCAAACCAAAAATGAAAACCACACAGATAATAATAGTCCAGATAATAGCCAACCATAAATCAAGAAGAACCCAACCCCCCTTCATGGTCACAACAGATGGTTAGATGGTTATGTACCATTTATTGGCTTCTGTACTTAAACCAGTTCCACCCTCAGCCTCCTCTTTCAGTTTTGGAATGGATAATTTGTGATCACACAAGCTTTAGAGCACGATGTAAAAACAAGACAGAAAGGTAAACATGAATATTACCCAAGTGCTTCAGTTGTGTGATTGCATGCAGCCATCACAATGCCATTAGTAGTTTCCTTTTTGACAAAACATATAATTAGGAATTTACAACTGCATGAATCCTCCCTTAGTGATGCTGCTATAGGTCTAGGCTGCTGTAGACCTCTCATTAGTCTTTTTCACACCTGGTAAGCATTTAATGATGGGTTATTATTAATCTTTGGCTCACTTCCACAGCATGTCTTTGTCCTGTCTTCCTCCCTTCACTCCAAAATGGTTGCAGCCGATGGCTGCCCCTCTCTTAGCCTACTTCTACCAGAGGCTTCTTCCTGTTTAAAGGGATTTTTTTTTCTTCCCACCATCACCAAGTGCTTGCTCATAGACCATCATATGATTGTTTGGGTTTTCTCTTTATTATTGCAGGGTTTTCACCTTACAATATAAAGCGCTTTGAGGCAGCTGTTTTTGTGTTTTGGCAGTATGAATAAAACTGGATTAAATTATTTGAATTGTGTTGGTGGGATCCCATCTTTACTAGATTTTGTCAGCCATCAGGGCTCCTCTTTAACAGGCTCTAACACAGCCTGCAAGAAACATATGGAGGAGACTGACCCAGCTGAGAGGATCTTCCTGCCATCAGCAGGTTTCTCTCTACAGGAAACTGACAGCTGATGGAAAAAGCCCTTCAACTGACATGGAATAACACAGTGTCCAGATCCCATCTCAGCACTCTTCACTCTCCCTCATGCCCTTCCCCGACTTTCTTCTCCTACTTCCTCAGCTGTTTGGCTCTTTTCCCTGTTATGAACAACATTGAAGAGGTGAATAAAAAAGGATATAATCGGCTCAACAAAAGAAAAGTGTTAATTGAAAAATTGGGCTGAAATTATTTATTTCAGCACTCCGTTTTCCCTATGACATTGCCACAGTGCATTAAGCCAGCTAACAGAATAAAGGCTTTTTTCAGGGCATGAGTAGAAGGATACATCCTTATTTTTGTTGTCCACTATTCCAGAAAACTGATATTCATTCTCATTGTAACCACTCCCAGTAAGCACAGCACCCACAAGCTGCAGTAGTCTAGACAGGCAGTTTTACTTATGAGCTGTTTAGAGTCTCCAGACCATTTGAAGAGCTTATCCTTGGACTGGGGGAGGAAGTATGTATGTATAAGACATGCAAAACTGCTAACAGACCTCTGGAACCAAGGGCAGATACAAGTCTCCTTTTGTTCCCTGAACATATATTTTAACGCTTTGGACAGTTTTAGAAGCACAAATATTTTATCTTATTAACTTATGATTCATTCAGGATCAGTGATTGCAATCAACAGAAAAAAGCTGAAAACACTGAGTAATGCTTAAACATTAGGTTAAAAGAGAAATTACTGTATTCAAAGCCCATGGCAAACAAGTAATACAAAACTTAAAATAAAATAAATAAAATAGCCAAAAAGAAATGACATTTTCCTGATCACAAAATACTTCAACTTGGAAATCTGAGTGCTTTTCATTCCCACTTCTGTTGGTTAGATCTCATTAGCTAAGCCACTCTGTGGCTGAAGCAAAACACTGACCCTAAACGTGTGTGTGTGTGTGTGTGTGTGTGTGTGTGTGTGTGTGCTGGGCTTGTTGTATCTCTGTAACCTTGATGAGCTGCATATGGCCTGATATTTTTATATGGTAAGCTCTCAGTACATATGCTTAATGAGCAACCTGCAGAATGGACCCCCACATATGTAGTTGACAGATATGGCTAGCAAAGAAAAGCCCTCTGTGGACCTCTCAGTCTGTGCTAGGCTCCTAACAGCAACAGAGCTTGATGGAAACTGGCAGCCTTATAAAGCTTGCCACTGGGAATGACAGTCCCCACTACCTCAATGTTAAAGAGGTCAGCTAGCAAAGTGGAAAGGGACTGGTGTCTAGCTCTTTTAAGACAGATTTACACTAGAAGCAGAGCTGGACTGGTAATATGACAGCTAATGAGCCACTTTGCACCCACCCTAAAAACACTGGCAGCAACCCATTGGTTCATTTTTATTACTGACTCTGAATTGCCCAATCAAATTCTTAATGTGACTGAACCCTCCCCTACCTTCACTGTGTGCTCATGCACCTGTGTGGAAGAATTGGTTGATAAAATTGGGCCCAGTTAAACAGTGGAGGTTTTAGTATTTAGATGGAATTGTCTTTGAGCCTTTCTGCACTCAAAAATATTTATGCTTAAAATAATTACTTACATGTAAATTTTCCTTGCAATCTTATTAAATAAGTAAATGTACAATGTTAGAATAAATGCTTTTGATCAGTGTGAATAAATAAAATAACTTCGTAAGATTTGATTAAGTTACATTTATATAACCTCATAAATGGATTTTAGGTGTTTATTCAGTAAAACTAACATATATATACCCACTCAGTCCTCTGCCGAGTCCAGACAGAGGAGGTGCGGCTGGTCCTGGTGGACCCTCTCTGTGCCCACATGCCCTGGTTTTCGGCAATCCCGCCCCTCCTGAATGGGATACCCTGGGAGCTCTGAGTTGGGAGGGACCTACTTTCCCAGGTTGGCAGCTCTCTGCCTTTCCCTGCAGGGCTGCGGCACCGCGCCTTAGGACTTCCAACCTCGGTTGTGACTACCATGAGTGTCAAACACCATCTACTAGGGCTGCCAACTGCTATCACTGGGGACTGTTCACTTTCTGGTGTACGGTCTGCGGGCTGGACCCACATAGTTCGACATTCCATCCTGGGATCCTTATGCCTCGGTAGGAGCTTTTCTCCTGTCGAGTGTGCAGGCCCACTTGACCCAAGGGGTGGCCACTTCTTGGGCCTTGTGGAAGGGCGCCTTCTTCTCTGCCATTTGTGCAGTGGTGACATGGTCCTCAGCCATCACATTTATGTGGTTTTACCGCTTGAATTTGGCACCCAGCCCATCTTTCAGGGAGTGGGTGCTGAGTGCCCATCAGTGGTAGCTATCGTTGTCAGCCTAGTGACTTGTAGGCCGACCATTACCAGGCACTCAGTTGAGGACCTTGCGGGACCCGCTCAGGCCAGTCTTGCATCTGGCAGATGATGCCCGTACATGTGGAATATAAAAGGGAGTGGAGGGATAGTCTCTCACTCAGAGAACCAAAGTTACAATGTAACTGTACGTTTCATAATCCATTGTGTCTGCATTTGGGTCCACTATTCACACTCCACACAGTCTGCTTCTGCACAATGTAACCCTCCAAATCTTTTTTTTGAAGAGTCTAAGTTTTTTGTATCAACCAGATAAGCAAAGAAACATCCAATCTTAGCAGCACATTTATTCTTTGCTTATTTTCTTCTAGATACAAGCAGAATTATAAACCCCAATGAAGTAAAAATATTCCTGAAAAGGGAGCCCTTAAGCTTGTACTTGTTGATGTGGTATAACATTTGCAAGTTTGTATGTCTTTATATTTATATGTTTATTTGTAATGCACTGTGTGCAGCAGGCAGGATTGAGGACCCAAAATGCAGAGTTACAGGTTGAATTAAACTTAAAAAAAAAAAAGAAAAAAAAGACCAGCTTTACTACTAGATTTACAAAAATACAAAAACAAACTAGAAGGCATTAGAAACTAACTGAACATTCAGAACACACAGGCAGGGAATGAGGGAGATCCAGCAACCAACAGTGAGAGAGAGAAATTCACCTGAGACATGACTGGAGACAGAGACAAGACTAGGAAGACAGCACAAGCGACAAAACTGACTTCACAGAGAGACCAAATACTAACACAAGAAACTAAACATAAGAGGACAGGGACAAAAAGGCAAGACTAAGAGACTGCACACGAAAGGGAACTCTAAACTGAATATCAGAATTATAATATTTTGCAAAAAATAAACAACTAGCTTAACAAATTCAAAAACCAGGGTCAAAGACCCAGGACATTGAGTCCTTTACTTAATTACAGATGATGTTTGCAGGTGAAAGAATTAGACAAAAATGTTTTTCATATTTTAGGGAAGCAAGACGTCAATAAAAAGCACCCATCTGCTTCCTTTCTTGCCTTAATTTCCTTGATGAGTTAATTTTCTCAATTCCTAGTGTGACCAAGTGGTCAGAGGGGTTAAATAAAAATGACAACGCCACCTAGGGGAAGCAACTAAAAAAAAAGAGTGGCACAGATTCAAGGATGCACACAGAGGCAGGTTGGCTCAAATATTAATATAGTTTTATATGTACTTATAGAAAAATAAAGAATAAAATATTAAGAAAATGCTGAATGTAGCATCATTGTTGACAGTGTCCTAAATTACAATAAAACAATCATTGAACCGAGGACCCAAAAGAAAAGCACACAGAAAGAAAATCACTACAGCCAGCACCCAGTGATGTACAAAAGCAGAAAGTGGAAAACAGCCAACCACCTGAGATCTCAGGGCCACTGGCACAGCCTCGGTTCACTGAAAATAAAAGCACAAGACACGACATTGTTAAAAAGAATTAAGGACACTAAGCGTCAGGCTCGCTACATATCATAAAAAAGAAAACCTTCAATCTTTTATATAAACCAATTACACACATGCACACACAGCGCAAACAAGAAAACTTGCACCCCTTGAGTCAAACCACAGCTTGGGCTGGTTATAATTGTCTTGGCCTTGATCACAGCTCTCCACAAACTGGGACCAGCCAGCGGAGGCGATACAGAATTCCCAGCACCAACACAACACAGGGGCGGAGGATCACTCCAGGCCGGCAACAGAGGCGCGGGTGCCAACAACAGTCCAGAATGAAGCTAAATAAAATCAGGTGAACCAAAAAGGATAAAACCCAGATTAAAAGAAAACACAATCTGGCAAGACAAGTCCAGACAAAGCGAGCCAAGACAAGACAACAGCTCCACAGAGGACAAGCCCTAAAACAGCGGCTGCTATAGACATTTCTATAGTCCAATTAAGGCCAACCTAGGCTACTAAGGAGAGATTATGGCAGCAATCAAATCCTAAAAACAAAAAGATGAGTTTATCACTTAATTATCTCTAATTAGGAGCAAGTAGCAGATATGATTAAAAGCCTCGGGATTGAAGATGCTATATTGCGTTGTTGGTAATATTGGCAGTACCTCTCCACCATGGCCTCAATATGGCAAGTTGAGCATTAGCGACAGGTCCAGATTCAATAGGACGTGGCAAGTGATTAACATCAGAGTGCTGACCAGCTGTGGAACGTGCTGTTCTCTGCAATGGTGGCCCATTCACCTCTGACTGTCTGACAGAGCCTGAGGAAGAATCTGGGGGAGCAGAGGTCGGGGGTGCTACAGGCATGTTGGAAATAGGCCAGGGCTCCACTGATGTAGCTGTAGAGGTGTCAGGTAGTGATGCCACGGATGCCGCAAGTTATGAGGGTACCTCAGGGACGAGGAGCCACAACTCATCGTCACTCAGAGAGGTCCGCTCTGAAGCAGCAGGCACAGGCAGGGTTGGAGTCCTTGGGCAACTGAGCTGTCACGATGGACGTGTCGAACCTTGTCCAAGTCTCCCACATGGTCAATGGTATACACAGCCCCCTCCCCTCGGGGCGCCCTAAGTACCTGGTACACCAGAGCTCCACAAGTCCTGGATCTTGTGCCGGTCTCTAGTGCTGTGATCCTGAAGATACGCTAACTGGCCAACCTTCAGAGGCACAGGCAAAACCTGTTGATCATGCCACTTTTTGCAACGGTCAGCAGCCAGAGACATGAGCCCCCTTAAAAGTCATGGTCAACCTGGCTTGGTGTTTAGCCACTCAATCTTGTACCTCTCCAGGCACAGGATCCTGAACCCTGCCTAAAAGAAAATCAACGGAAAGCCAAGATCCCTGCCGAACATCAGGAAAAATGGTGACTCCCCTGTGCCCTGATGGGGTGTGCTTTGTAGCAAAAAAGCATGTGGGGTAAACACGCAGCCCAGTCGTGCTTTCGGAATGGTGGAAGGGTGCGCAAATGGTTGTGAAGGGTTCTATTGAATTGTTCACACTGTCCATTACCTGCTGGATGGTATGGAGTGGTACAAGATTTTGCTACCTGGTACAATTCTCACAACTGCCACCTTGGTCAGAGTGGATACGGTTAAGAGCGCCAAACCTTGAGAACCACTCTGTCAGAAGGACCTGGGCTACAGTAGAAGTCTGTTGATCCCGGGTCAGGATTGCCACAATGTATTTACTGAAGACATCAGTCATAACCAGGACATTCTTAAACCCATTATGGCAGGGTTCCAACACCGTGAAGTCTATGGCCAAAATTTAATTTGGCCTAGAAACCAACAGGTGGCCCATATAGCTATGGGACCCTGACCTAGAATCCTTTGCGACTTGACAACGCTCACAACCCTGGACCCACTGCTTGATGTCA
The DNA here is from genome assembly GCA_015108515.1 of Hemichromis elongatus. NCBI lineage: Eukaryota > Metazoa > Chordata > Actinopteri > Cichliformes > Cichlidae > Hemichromis > Hemichromis elongatus. The sequence goes on along the minus strand of VUQR01007738.1, from coordinate 6,271 downwards.
GAAGACATCTCTGGCCAATAAGAGCGCTGTCTGACCAATTCGATGGTCGGCTCAATACCTTGGTGTCCATGGTCCTGATGCAGCTGTCTCAGAGTCTCATACTTCAGAGCCTCTGGGAGAACAAGTTGGATGGCTTCCTCGCCTCCACCCGGACACAAAATCCGGCAATAGAAGATGCCATCCTTCTCCTCCATACGATCCCACTGACCCAGCAGAACCATGACTGGTTTGGGGAGCTGGCTCCTTTCCCTTTGAGAGGGCGGGGACCGCCTCCTCCAATATACCAAGAAACCCTTCAGGAGGGGGTCAGCCTCTTGCAAAGCACGAATATCCCCAGGAGAGTTAGATGGAAAGGCCCCAATCTCTGAGTAGCAGAGGGCACTACTACTGGACACGGAGCCTGTTGAAGAGAAGTTGGGATGGGAGTCCCAGGCAACACATCCTCGGCCAAGCTGGAGCTCTCATACTGTCTTGGGAGAGCATCAGCATTCCTATTACTGTGGCCCGACCAGTATTTGATCTCAAAGTCGAAGGCCGCCAGCTGTGATGCCCACCTCTGCTCGGTGGCTCCCAGCTTAGCTGAAGAGAGATAACTGATTGGATTATTGTCAGTGTAAACCACACAGTTCTGCCCCAGCAGGTACTCCCCGAACTTTTCGGCTATGGCCCACTTGAGTGCAAGAAACTCCAATTTCATGGATCTGTAATTGTCCATGTTGCACTTATTGGCCAAAGGCCTTGGCTCGCATAAGCCACGGGCTGCCAACTTGGCAAACCCTTCTACAAAATGTCAGAAGTAGCATGCGAAACCCAAAAAGGATTGCATCTCTGCAACAGAACAAGGACACCCTCGCAGGAGATATTATGGCCCAAGTAGCTAATCTTCTGCCAGAAGAAGGTACACTTTTCCAGCTTAGCCTTTAGCCCCTCCTGCTGCAGCCTTGCGAGCATGACTTCTGTGATGGCTGCACTTATAGCCACACAGTGGTAATATCCACCATATTAGTGTAGAGGCTTATAAATAACATTGCATCCACATTTATCTTTCTTTAAATATATGAATTAATTTACAGGATAATATCTGGTTTTGGTTTAGAATTAATTCACATACCCACATGACACTGTATTCTAAAAGAAGTGCACACATTTTAGTTTACACTGTTATGTATTATTTAATTTATGTTTTCTGAGTTACCTTAGGTGCAGCTGCTCCAGTCCAGTGATTAATGAGCCAAGAGGTGGAAAAAGGGTGGAGCGAGACTTGATGGAAAGCTGCAAATTGGCTCATTCCATAAATCAGGACCATAGGGGGAAATTGGAGTTCATTATGTTACTTTCAGTTAGGTTTTTTGTGTTTTAACCCTTTTTTGTGTTTTTGTGGGCTGATCAGCTACTATTTAAGTTTCCCCTTTGTCTCGTTAAGTTAGGTCAGTTTGTTTGAGTTGCCAGTATTGGTTGTTGTTAACTTTGAGTAGAGTTCTGTTATTTTGACCTCTTTTACGGGCCCAAGATTATTATTCTTTTTGCAAGATTTAACAAATTATGTTTTTAAGTCAAATTTTAAAAATCCTTTTTTTGGACTTTAACCTGTGCCTCAGTTTCCTCTGCTGCTCGGTCCATCACAACCTCCAAATGCTGCCATTGCTGGGAAACTGAGGAGAAGAACACAATGATATCATCCAGATATAAAAGCAGCGACTGGCACTGGTAATCCCGAAGCATCCTCTGCATCTAGTGCTGGAAGGTGCCAGGAGCATTGCACAACCCATATGGCATACAGTTCCATTCGAACAAGCCAAAAGGTGTGCAAAAGGCAGTCTTAGGCTTATCCTGCTCAGAAACTGGAAGCTGGTTATACCCACTACCTAGAGATATGGTAGAAAATCAGCGGGCTCCTGCAAGTGCATCCAGGCTCTCCTCAATGCGGGGAAGGGGGCGTGCATCCTTCCTCGTCTTGCTATTTAGCTAGCGAAAGTCAACACACAACCGCAGGCTCCCACCATTCTTCCGAACCAGTACAACGGGAGAGGCATAGGGACTACTACTCTCCCTTATGACCTGAGCCTCTAGCAGCTTGTTAATATGGGCCCTCACAGCCTTGTAATCGGAAGGAGGGATTCGCCTATACCTCTGCCGGACTGGTATGTCATCAAGCAGGGGTATGTCATGGGAAAATTAGGTTGGTGCAGCCCAAATCTCCATCATGAGCAGAGAAAACAGAGCAGTACTTCTGCAAAAGTGATCTCACCTCATGTTGTTCTGACTCAGCAAGTACGGACAGATCGATCGCATCCACCATGTCTTGAGCAGGGCTGCTGGTTGTATGCAAGGGAACTGACAGGAAAGGAATGTTCCTTGCTAACACCGGCGGGGAGGCTAAGAACAATGGCTTGGCTTATCACTTCCAAACAAGTCCATGGGTGGAGAACAGCTTCAGCCGTCCCCACATTGGTGACTGGGATGTAAGCAATGCCCTTATCCACCTGGACCGAACATGGAGAGGCCAGCAGCCCAACCGGCAACCAGGACTCAGGAGGCTCAAAAAGCATGGTCTGACCAGACAGCTGCTGAGAACAGGTGGTGGCCACCAGTACCAACTCGGTCCTCAGGGGCTTGGGCTGCAGACTGGTGACACTGATGTAAGGCCTCCATAACTGGTCTTGGTGCCTGTGATACAGAAGGTGAATTAAACAAGGAGCCACCAAAAGCCCCAAACAGCTGTTATCACAGCAGTGATATAAAGGATACCAAAGGTCGGACAACCTGCTGACTGATAGGCATGTGTTGTCCCCTGAGTTCAATGGTAAGGCCTGAGTTATAAAAGAGCTGAAAAGGTGACGGTGAGAACACTTATCTCAAAGCTTTGCAAACCTGTGATTATGTCATAGTGACACCTTTTATAAACTATGGTCCTTCTTATTTATGTAAATATTGTTGATCAATGTTCAAGACAAATGCACAGCACATAATATTCTATGTAATATTAATATTATGTTTTCCTTTTTGTCTAACCAATGACCCCATTGACAGCAGAAAGCATATTATGAAAAATAAAGCATACCAACTAACCAATACTGACACAGTTTTATTCAATGATGTCTACTGTTTCCACTTTGTCTCCTCAAACATACATTTGTAATTTCTTTGTGATTACCCTCAGGGGCATACTTCACCCAAACCTACCTCTTATCTCCAACCCAAAATTGAACCATCAGAAATGGTACTTTCTTTTCCAATACGTTCTCACGCCCCATCCCTAAAACTCAGATCAGTTCTGTTCACACAAAGATGTATTTATGAGCACACACATGCACATCTCTACAGATGTCCTATGTGGCAAAGCATGAAAAAATTAGCAGGAGTTTTGAGCACCTGCAGGATTGAAAGCATGCTGATGACCGTGACAGGATACTGTCCCTATGCCACATGCAGCACACAGTATACTCACTCATACACACACGCATGCGCATGTGTGTATGTGTGCATGTGTGCAAGCTTCAGTGAAAGGTGAAGGAGTGTGTCAGATTATTGTGACAGGCAGTGAATGAAGATGTTGGGCTGTTCAGCCATGGTGAACTTGCTTCTGATGAACACACACACACACACACAGTCAGCAGATTGCGGTGATCTGACTGTTAAGTCTGGAACAGTCTACAGACGTGAAGAATGTGGTACATGTAGTGTTAAATACTCCATGAAGGAGATGATTTCCCCTTTGAGCCTATAGTTTGTTAAAAGCTCAGAGATGCAGATGGTAAGACCATCATGACCTGCTGTGCTTTTAGGGATTACTGACAACTTTCTTTATGCTGCATATCATTTTTTTTCCATTTCCATATATTCCTTTGTTACTTTGATAAAGATTGATGTGCTCTTTGACAAACACCATGTAAATGACTACGGCAGACCCGGCGACATGTTTGCGCTCTGCAGCATACTTTATTAACTTTCAAGGTTGCTGTTAACATACATTCAGAGCTGCAGCTCAACCCAAAGCCACAACAACAACCCAAAGGACCCGGTGCAAACACTTAAGGCGGCTCCATCAGTGGACATTGCTGGGGCTGGCGGAGGTGTCGGCCAGGAGCAAATCAGGACCGCCAGATCCCTCACTCGCTGCAGGTGGTGGTCCACCTGGACCTGCAGCTCTTCCTGCCAGGAGCGCCACACCGCCGCCTGCTCCCGCTGCGTAGCCGGCAGCTCAGCCACCATTTGCGCCAGCTCCACCCTCTGCTGGCCCGGTCCTGGGTCTGCCGTGCCTCCCCTTCTGGGTTTCGGCACCACA
>VUQR01007734.1:6849-20223 GCA_015108515.1 Hemichromis elongatus | reverse complement strand
GGTCAAGGTCAACTTTATTGTCATCTCTACTATACACTGTACAAGTACATAGAGAGACGAGACGACGTGGCTCCAGGTTTTTCAGTGAAAGACAAACATAAAACAGCATAGAATAAATAAACATATAAAATATACATAAATAAGTGACACATTTTAAACTAGGGAATGTGCAATATGCATTTTAAAGTGGACAAGGTTTTAAATAAGTTAAAAACTAGATCAAGTCGGATGCCGTATTCTTAAACAGTTGAAGTTGAAGTGCAGTTGTGCAACATAGTTCTTTCACAGTCTATGTATATGTGTGGGGGAAAGTATAATGGCTGGGAGTGAGTTCAAGAGTCTTATGGCTTGTGGGAAGAAGCTATCCCGCATCCTGGAAGACCGAGACCTGATGCTACGGAAGCGCCTGCCAGATGGAAGGGGCGTGAAAAGTCCGTGTGAAGGATGAGAGGGGTCGAGCACGATGCAGGAGGCCCTTTTGATGCAGCGTCTGTGGAAGATGTCCTGCAGTGGCGGAAGAGACGTTCCGATGATGTTTCCAGCTGCTTTGATGATCTTTTCAAGCCGCCTGATGTCAGCAACAGTACTGTTTCCGAACCAGGTGGAGATGCAGCTGGTTAGGACGCTCTCTATAGTGCCCCTGTAGAACATGGTGAGGGTGGGAGGGGGCAGGTTGGCTCGCCTCAGTCGTCTCAGGAAGTGTAGACGCTGCTGGGCCTTTTTGGTGATGGAGATGGTGTTGGTGGTCCAGGTGAGATCATGTGAGATGTGAACTCCCAGGAACTTGATGTTTTTTACAGTCTCAACCGTGGAACCGTGGATGCTAAGTGGTGTGTGAGTGGAGCGAGCTTTCCTGAAGTCGATGACCATTTCTTTAGTTTTGTCCACATTCAGCGACAGGTTGTTGTCACTGCACCAGGCAGCCAGCTGCTTCACCTCATCTCTGTACGCAGACTCATCGTTGTTACTGATGAGCCCCACTACGGTCGTATCGTCGGCGAATTTGATGATGTGGTTTGAGCTGTGCAGGGCAGTGCAGTCGTAAGTCAGGAGTGTAAACAAAAGTGGACTGAGAACGCAGCCCTGAGGAGCTCCGGTACTCAGCCTGATGGTACTGGAAACAGTGTCACCGATTCGGACCGACTGAGGTCTCTCTGACAGGAAGTCCAGTATCCAATTACAGAGTGAGGTACTTAGTCCCAACTTTCTCAGTTTCACACACAGTCTATGGGGAATGATGGTGTTGAATGCTGAACTGAAGTCTATGAACAGCAATCTAACATAAGAGTCTCTATTGTCCAAGTGAGAAAGGGAAAGGTGAAGTGCAGTGGATATGGCATCCTCAGTTGACCTGTTTGAGCGATAGGCGAACTGCATAGGGTCCAGTGAGCGGGGGAAACAATTCATTAATTGCTGTGCAACCTCAGTCATCTATATCCTTACAGGCCCCTGTGGGTGTGGATGAGCCTATACCGGACAAACAAGGCGAGCTCTCTGACAATGTCTTTCAGAGGATAAAGCAGGGGATGAGGTGTATATCATAGCCAAACACTATCATGAGGCCAAACATGGCTCCCCTGCCTCTCTGCATTTCATTGGACTTTAATGTGTAGCTCTTCCTGCCAGAGGGTGCAATCTATCAAAGCTGCCTTCTCAGAGAGCGATGTATTGGATCTCTAAGTTCACTATATGACACATGGTGAACTGAATGAGGATTTTTAGTTTAAAATCTTCCCTCTAAACAAGTTTATATGCAATACAGAAAAACAGAATACTCAGTACAGAACTTGGAGCCTCCATACATTTTACTATCCAGCACAGGATTGTGCAGGGACTACAGCCTATTGAACAACTATTGGGTGGGGTACTCAGAGAGAGCCCACGCAGACACAAGAAGAACATGCAAACTCCACACAGTAAGGCCCGGGCTGGCTGGTGAATTCAAACCTAGAACCTTCTTGCTGTGACGATGCTAACTGCTACTACTTTGCTTTTAATCCACGTCATACTATCCAAAAATGTATACAGGATCAGGAAGTCCATTTTCACATACTAAATGCCCTAATATTAACGATTTTCTCCCACATTCTGATGAATGCTACAGATCCAAAGTGTTAGAAGGTCTGTTGGCATGGCCAAAATAAATCAAGAAAGTATAGATTTCTCAGCTTCTTCCTGATGTGTTGTGTTGCTTGTTTTGCGGTCATCTCGGCTTCCATAGAAAACATGAAATAGTCACAAAAAAGTAATCTAATTCATGTGTGTGTGTGTTCATGGACACAAATTGTCAATATGGATATATAGTTCAAGTATTTCGATAGGTAGTATATTTTGTGTGAGAAACAAATATTTTGCCAAGATAGATAGATGGGAGGCATGACCACACCAATGAAGAAAACAAAACTTTAAAATAGGTGAAAGATATTGCATTATAACCCAAAACAGCATTTTCTTATGCTAACCTAATTGTTTTTAATTCCATTTCAACATATCTTAGTTTAGACAATCAGAGCTCAGGTACAGTTATTATAAAGACACTCTATGTAAGTTGCTTTAGCCTGCTTCATACTTCAAGCTGCTTTGCAACCCAACTTCATTACAGATCCTCCTTTTTGTGCTGCTTCATAACATCATCACTGTCAGATCTGTTGTCATGCATGCTCCTGCTCTGTTCTGTTCTTGTCTCTTGTTGCTGCTTCTCTCCCCACGTCCAGGTTTCCAATTATGCACATAGTAGGGGTCGGAGCAATTACTACAAATGGAAATCATTTTATGCTTAAGAGTGAACTGCAGAACAACACGACATGTTCACATAACAGGAAAGTGGATAATCTAGTATCATTATGTGTGATTTAAGAGTCAAGTTACTAAAAGAAACCTCTAAAGATATAGATAAAGAAATTGGTTTGAGGGACATCCATTGTGAGTGGGAGATAAGAAAAAAAAGGCAGTAATTGTAAAGCAGTATCATAAAGTGAAAAACTGGAACCACATCAAACAAATCACTACTCAAATAGGTCACTAAATTACACCTTCAGTGGGTACTTTTACCCAAAACACATGGTTTAACTGTACGAGTGCTTCCACTTATACTGCTAAGCTGATGGTGAATCTAATCTTTTGCCCTGACATTATAGCTGTGAGCTACACTGTCTAACTCAAAATAAGATAGATCAAATAGCTCTCAGCTCCATCTCACTCACTCTAGTTCCTGCCTGAAATGCCCAACAAACATTTACTCCCCTCTCTGCTACAGATCACCGTATTTGATAGCAGGGCATTGCTAACAGAAAACTTCCACAGTATCTTTTAAACATGATTAATTACCACAGAGATAATGTAGCTGTATGCTGTTCCCAGAACTTAAATTCATTAAGTACACATCAGACTGATTGTTCCCCAGTAAATTTTAGGCGGTGCTAAAGTTTAATGTCCCTCCCTCAGACTATGTTGGGGAGAAACTATTTTTTCTGACTGGCTAATTGATATTATGACTCATTATCTTTAATGAGCTCATTTACAGTTGGGTAAATTTTGTATCCTTGAACGATCAGATATAATTGCATTGCTGTAGCAAAATCAAAAAGCCAAGCTGGGTGACTGTGGCTAAAATTTTAGAGCAGGTCACCGCTTTACATGTGTTGTATGCTAGGTGTGATTTGCTGGTTTTTCCCATCTGGTCTACACATCTTTTCCACCGCTTACTTATTTTTATCCTGGGTGGGGACATAAGGTACCTATACTTCGAAGTGTTTAACGTTACTTTGACAGCTGTGATGGAGCTGCTTTTCCACTGCAATTTGAAACCGTTTATACTGCTAGCCAAGATTAGCTTTCAGCAGCTAAGCTAATCTTCTGTCCATTCTAATGTTTACATGTCAGGACATTAATAAAAAATATTTAGTTTATCAGGATGTAAAATTAGGGAAATTGAACCACACAGCATCACATGATATATTACACTATTTCAAAATGTATTTACCTATTAGGCCAAAATGCAGAAGCAGTGTGTGAAACTGAATGCACTTCATGATTCAATTGCTAGTACAACCACTTTTAGCAGCCTTAACTTAAACTTAAAGTGTGTGGCATTGGGCATTTATTCATGTACAGCACTATTAATGTTTCTCTACATCGTTTCAATCAGGGTGCAGTCTGAATGTTGATTGGGCCATTGCAACAACTTGAATTTCTATTCTTGCCATTTTGCTTGTGTGCTTGAGATCATTTCCCTGTTTATTTTACATAAGAGTATTCATAGGAGTATACATAGGAGTATACAGACTCCGTGGTTGACTCAATGACTGCAAAGTCATAGCCTAAATCATTACCCCTCCACCACAGTGTTTGACAGGTGGTGATCGGTGGTTGTGCTACTATGCAGTGTTTAGTATTTTTCACACATGGTACTATCAATTATGGCCAAACATGTGCACATTGGTCTTATCAGTCCAAAGAACATTGTTGGCAAAGTCTTGTGGTTGGTTCGGATGCAGTTTTGCAAAACTAAGCTAGGCTGCCATGTTATTTTTAGAGAGAAGTGGCTTTCTCTTTGCAACTCTTCCAAATAAGACACAAGCCTTTTGTAATTGCACTGTCATATATAACGTGCTAAGTGAGGCCCTGTGTCTGAGATGTGGCTCTTGGGTTTCTCGCTATTTCTCTTAGCATTGCGTGTTCTGACCTTAGGTTGAATTTGCTAAGGCATCCATTCCTGGCAAAATTGGAAACAGTCTTTAATTTTTTGAATTTATGAATAACCTTTCTAATTAAAGAATGAGAAATGGTCTTATAATCCTTCCCAGATTGATGGGCAGCAACAAAATAATTGCTGAAGATCATTCACAGTCACTGGTGATGTCTTTCCTTCGTGGTCTGAACTCCAATTGTTATTATAATTAAATACTTTTAATATACTTTTACACTGCTTCTGCCTGTTGGCTTGATTTTTGGTAAATAAATAATGACATGGAGTAATATGATGTCATTTGTCATCTGTGGTTGAACTTGCTGAAGGCCTGCTAAGAATCAGAGTGTTTTGATTATGTCCTGATATCTAAAAACCTTACTGCTTTCTTTTTACCATGGCTATAGATCTAAAATGATCCATGAATAGCTTTCAATATGCTGCCAAGCAACAATGAGCTATTTTAGTGAGAACTGCAGCTAGCTAAGTAATAGAAAAATGAAATGGATTCAGCAGATTATGAAGCACCCTAACAAAAGAAAAAAAAAATCCTGGAAATAGTGGTAAAAAGAAGGCAGAGACTATCATCAAAGCAGACTGGAATATACTATGCTAGTATATGTGTATGCTAGAGTATGTGAAAGTGTGAGTTGTTTCTGGTATGTTAAAATAGCATTTAACCTTTTGTATTGTTGTTTTATTGCATCCCCTGTGGGATAGAATAATAGGAAATTATTATTAAATAATTAAATTACTTAGACTGTTACAAACAATATTTTTAATGATGTTTTCAATCTAACAGTTAAGTTCAAGTGCCAAACTTTAACTTCTAGTTTAAAAAAAAAAGTTTAATTACTCTGAAAACTTTAGATTGACAGCAGCAATGACTATCAACACACTAGTGGCCTCCATAGTCTACTGCAGCTCCTGATCTTTTTTATGAGTTCTCCAAAACTCTCACTTTTTTCACAAATTGCAGACTGGTTGTTTGTAGTATAAAAAGTGCTGCATAAATGTATATGGGAATAATGCAAAGTAAAATACAGCCCGTGCACAGAATGTAAATACCACCAAGAGGCTATTGTAAGCCTGCTGTCTGACTGTGGTTGTAATGCCTTCCTACCTGGTTTGAATGCTTTCATCTTTCCACATCATTTTTTATGTATAAGAACATGTGGATTTAGTAACACACAGTTTTGTTTCTCTGCTGTCGCTATAATTGCAGCTAAAGTGAAAGTAATATTGACTAAATAAATGAAGATCCATCTCAATTTTTAACCTAACATGTTATTGGAAAGGAAAGCTCGAGTTGTATGTTAGAACTGAGACCTTTACTAATAACCACAACTTGTCTTGTTTGTCAAAAAATGACAGCACCGTAGAACAGAACATTTTATTTTCTAATTCCTACTGTACATAAAGAACACTTTGAACTAAAGCCTGTCACCTTCTGACATCTAAAGTCTTTGTTTTTCATCACAGACTAAGATTTTACAATGACTTTCTTGCCCAAGGATAGTTTGACATGCAGAGCAGATGATCGAACCGCCTTCAAATTGGTAGTTAACCATCCTCTACCTTCTTCATAGCCGCCTATGGTGAAAACATACAAGAAAAACAGAGTGTAACAGGAACGACCCTTTGACCTCAGATGACATTATTTGCTCAATTATTTCCTGATAAAATAGCTGCTGACAATATTCAAGTACTTGACCGTCACTATTTACATCAGCCAAGACATAAAACCCAGAACACACTCGGTGTTCAAGATTACAAGGATGCCCTACAACTTTACTGTTTCAGCAACACAAAAATTACACTAAAAAGATGTTTAGCGTAAGGTCAGCATGAAAGCAAAAAACAAAGTTTCATTGCTCATGTACTCACTTTGGCATTTTATAAACAGGGTACATTTTATTGACTCTTCAAAGGCCGTGCTCACTTAGATCTTACAGCTTTCCAGGATATGGTGCACACAGTCTGGACAGTTTAGTTTAAATTGCGAATTACGCCCGTGAGACTTGTAAAACGCCAAACAGGTGTCAATAAGTCTCTGTAACATGTATTGGTGCAAACCTTTGATGTCTTTATTAGGTGAATGTAAAGTAATCAATTATTCTTTTAATGAGCTGCTTCTTTGGATCCATCCTCTCGCTTTCTGTTCCTCGACTGACATTAAGTTAAAATGTCGTCACTGCTCCCTTCAAACTTGTACTTGGGGCTTTTGCAACGGCTCTGATCTCTTAGAAGGATTTGGTGACGGTGCCAATAGAGCACGCCTCTATTCATATCACATTTCAGTCACACGCCACTTGTACTCTAAGATTTAATCAATTATGTACTAAATCTATTCATTAATGCTTTGTTTGCGCCAAGCTCTCAGCACTAACTGGGATCAAATATTTCAAAGGAGCCGTGAAAACAACTCACATGCCCTTAGGAGCATAAATATTAATCCTTGACTTGTTTATTTCTTGTTCTAAAATATTCATAGTTGTTTTTGCCACTTGCAAAAAAAATAAAAATGAAAAAGTGGAACAAACTTCCCAGTGCAGCAAAAAAAAAAACAGTCATATGCGGACCGGGTGCTCTCCAAACATCTTGCTCACTTCATTTACAATTTTGTTTGATGAACATCTGTCAGTGAGTCGCTTCTTTCTCTGTTGCCCACAGCTCATCCTAAGCAGGCCAGTTTCTTATAACTTGTGGTGCTGTCCTGTTGATTGGGCTTATTTCTTACTTAATTTGATGCAGAAGGTCGTACATGGATGGACTAAATTTATTGTTTTTATTCTCTGAGACTGCATCTATCCCTCTGATACTTTTCTTCTATTAAAAAAAGGCTACTTTAATCACTTTGGCACACAAATTATTATTTTTTGGTCATTTGAGAGGAACTCTGTTTTAATGATTGACATTCAAGTGTGTACAGATGTTGTATTACAGTATGTAGACTTTCTGATTGTCTGCATCTTGTCTAGAAGCTGTTGGAGACCATTACTGAAAGTACATGTATTAAACCTACTTTCTTAAGAATGAGCATTTTTCAGATGTAATCTTACTTATTTAAATAGAATCTGATTGTGTCCTCATTCTGTCTGAATGACTGAGATGAAGAAATAATGACTTCTCTTCGCAACTTTGAAATCTCCATAAAAATGCTCGGGCATGCACACAACAAACGGCAAAGACTCAAAGGATCCAGTTGCTGAGAAAATGGGTCACTGGCTGCATTAGGGGGCTTTTTAAAAACACAAGAACTTCCATCTGAGACAGGAAATCGAGCCATCACCCTCCGTGCGCCACATTCACTGTTTAAATTCCTCATTGTTTTCCTCCCAAGCAAGATGAGCCGGCGCACCGAGCGTGTTTGGCAGAAAAACAGAACTAAGATTTTTCACAGTGTCGCTCCAGTAGCACTTCAAAGACTGCAGAGGTGTTTTAATCTGTGAAGACACAGGAGTTAAAAGAAAAAAAAAAGACACAGCACAACTGGGCTCATACATTTCCTGATTTATACCAAAAGTCTGAGTTGCTGGAGGTGAAGTGTGGTGGCAATGTCTAAATGAGAGGTTTCTAAATGAAGCAGAGCTGTAATTAGCACTAATAGCTCGTCAGCTGCTTTGCCTCAAGGGGAGAGACGTCGAGAACGAGTACCAGAAAGCAGTCGGCTTTAGTTAGAGCAAATTTCTAATGATTCGGAAGGGACCCAAAGAGGACGAGTTATTCATTACGTCTAAATACTGTTTAGATGATCAAAAGATGTTTGTGAACGATTGATCAGGGGTTGTTTTGGCTGACATATATTGGTACACACACCGTGCCATACCAGTCCTTTTCTACTCTTAATGTGAAAGTGATTATGCAGCAAAGTATGCTAATGAGATGCTAATGACAGTTAAGGGCGGAGGGTTCAAAGCTTTATGTGTGGTGTCACACATGTTGATGCAAAGTCTTACGCCAATAGGCAACTTGGCACATTGACATTAAAATAGAATTGAAGGCTTGCTGAAAACTTCAGTGCCATTGTAATGAGGCATCAGCAAGCTGTACACCGCATGATTTGGATGAAGAAGTAGAATAGTGAAATGTTAAGTGGATTCATTAAGTCAGTGAATCTACAGGCAGCTTTCACCAATGCTGATATCCAGTATTTTTTATTAAGGAAAACAGTTGATTATATTACATTCTGACTAATATATGTAGCGGCTTTCTTACCATGAATGCTGTATCTATATGCTAAATGTATATCCAACAACTGATTACCCTGCTCTGTAATTGGCATGACTTATGATATTCCTTCATTCCTTAAAAAAAATGAACAGCTTAAGCTGAATCTTCCATACTCATTTTCAGTTCCATTCATTTTTCTTTGACTCTTGTTGCGTAGCTTTTGCACGATTCACAATTCAAAGTAATCACTCTTCATCTTATACTTCCTACATCCTCTCCGTTCATCCTCTCTCTGAAACAAGCTGTTGCCCCTTGCAAACAAAAGGTTTGAATAGCAGGTGGGTGGGCTTCTTCACGCACAGCCAGAGATTAGGGTTATCTTCTCTCATTAGCATCACACAGAGCCAAAAGTAGGGGGAAAAAAACTGTCTCAAACTGAGTGTTTAGAGCAGTCTGTGGCCTGAGCTTTTGGTTGCATGTACTCATGTGTTCACGGCCATTTCCAGTATGACCAGCAACATATGCAGTGGCTGCATTTGGATTACATGCTATTTTATTTAAAGTATTACATGAATTTAACTTAATTTTAATTTTAACTTAAAATTTCCCTTTAAGTAATAGCCTTTTATCTCGTATGGAAATCTCTGTTCTGAAAATTCAGTTACTATTTTTTGTAATGCTACCACTTTAGACAATTACAATGTTATAACCTCTGTCTGTGGTAATGCAGTGACAGTTATGAACACAGTAACCTTCTGCACTCATGGTGTCACAGCATCAGTAAACTAACAAAAAGATAACACACAACCTGAGCAACTGAACTAAACTGAACAACTCTGTATGCCAGAAAACACTTGAGATTTTGAGTTTATTTTCTATTTTAGTTCCATGATTTTCATGTTACAAGAGAAATAATGGTAATAATGATGTAAGCTATAGATGGAGAATGCATACTTTTGGACCTTTGACTAGTTCAAATTATTAAAACTATTCAGTTACAATTCTGACAATTTTAATTACCAGATTACCAATTTTTGTAGTGATTTTGAACATTTCAATTTAGAGACTTGGTGATAACCTATGGTTTACCCTGCATTTATCCTATGAAATCTTAATTGGATCAGGGGTCATTGGTTGGTTGGTTGGTTGATTGTTTAAAGGACTCAATTACAGCATATTCTCTGTTTTATTTGTAGTTTTGTTGGTCTTTTCACCCAACAATCTGATATAACTAAGATTTCATGTCATTCCTTTTTATCTTTTCCCAGCATGTGCTTAACAAGGGACCTTCCACTGACCATCCAGTCATGCGTCCTCCCCAAGGGCTGCAAGCTCACCGACTGGACCATTTGGAGCCCCTGCACCAAAACCTGCATGAACCCTGAGTCTCCCAGAGGCAATCGGACTCGGACCAGACAGGTGCTCCAGTTCCCCGTGGGCGAGGGGGCGGAGTGCCCACCCCTGGAGGAGTTTGAGTCTTGTGAACCCCAGGGTGAATCCATACCACCCTGTGCCACGTGAGTTACTCCTGATGATAGGGATGAGATGCAGGGAGCACAGCTGGGAATGAGCAGGCACAAAACTGGAGTAAAGTTTAGATGTAGACTGCATGTGATGTTGTGATGATACCCACCTCTTTAGTTAAAGCATGGTTAAGAAAGACTGCAGGGATTCATATAAGGCTCAGGCAGAGATACAGCGAACCCAAAGTGTTTGGTATTCAACCTGGCTGAGACTGCACATGCTTCCTGCTGAGTTCCCTTTACACACACCACCCAGCTAATTTGCTCTTCTGGGTGGCCTGTGTGTTTATTTGCGTGTATGTGTGTAAGTGAGACAGCATATTAAGATAGATTAGTTTAAGTGCTTGGGCTGGTGCCAGACACAAAGTACAGACAAATGGATGGAGACTGTAAGGTTATTCTATTTCCAGAAAATTACACGCACCCATACAATAAAACATTAAAAGCATTCCCACAGATGTTTCAGCATATATCAACTTAAAAGTGTGCGTGATCCTAATCCCATTCCAGATGTTTCTGTTAAGATATTTGCAACTAGCAGACAATTACATGGTAGTCAATTAAATTGACACCAGAAATAGTGGCTTTAAAGAGGACTGCAGAGGACAGCACTCTTTTCTTTCTCTTACAAGTTGTAAATAAGCAGGCTTTAAGTAGGCTGTATCAAAGTATAATCTCTTGACTTCATCAATACGGGACCACAAGAAAAGAACTGTGTTATTGTTAGCCCCCATTTATTTAGATTATTTTAACAGTGTATTAAGCAACTTATTATTGTCCATCCTTGTCACTGATGTGTCTGAACATCTAGTAGGTTTTTAGAGACGCAGCTATTAAATAATGCTTCACATCCTTGTAAAGGCTGCATAGTAAACTGAGGAGTGTAGACTACATTGGTTATAAACATGCAGCACATATTTATATTGTAGTGATGTCTGCAAGATTTTAAATATGCTTCTTTTCCGTTACATTACTCGCATGGTTGGTTCTCTCACTGTTGCCCATCCTTCCATACTGTTCTATGTTCACCTTGCAGTTACACCTGGAGAACCACGGAGTGGAGCGACTGCCGGGTTGACACATTGCTGAGCCAACAAGACCGTCGACGTAGCAACCTGACAGGGCTTTGTGGAGGAGGCTTACAGACGAGAGAAGTGTATTGCGTTCAGGCCAACGCTGAGCTTCTAAAATACCTCAACGACCTTCGAGAGAAGGACAAAGGTAAAGTCAACATCATTCCCAAAGACCCTGTTGTGTATGTATATTTACTTTTGAGTTAGTACCTGATGCCGAGGTATACTGTATGATTTAAAAAATTTAAAATGTGTAATCTAATGAGAATTTAGTTAAATTAGTCATAATTTCACCTAGTTACTTGGTTGCCAGCAGATTCCCGTGTTTGCCCATAGTTTGCATGAAAGATGGCAATTTTCGGTGAAATTATGAAGAATTTCTGATATTTGTTATGTTCATTTAGTCACAGTTGGCTACTGACAGTTTTTGAGATGTTAATCTTCTCTTACCTCGGTGGCTCTCAAAGTGTGGGGTGTAAGAGATGGGCTTGGTCACTGTGACCTCACATACTGGTTACTGAAGTCCCAGTGTGAAGCCTAGAGCTGAGCCTTTACACAAATCTTTATGTTGGTGTTTTGAGATATACTGCAACCACATATAGCATTTTCCAATCACATGGTGGCCCACCAAAAAAATAAATGAACTAAATTACCGTCCTTCGGGACCACGTCTTACGAAATTGTTCTCATAGTGAACTCAAAATGACTCATCCTAGTAACTGAGACCATAATTGTTAAAAGTTCCAGAGACAGTTAAAGTTACATTGTTACCACTTGTGCTTGTTGGTTATAATTTAAGGAGGTTGTGTAGCCTGCAGAATGTAGTGACTTTACCTCATTTCACAGCCAGGTAATATTAGTAGCTTTTCCTCCACCATACAACCAGCAACGAGCCTTTTAGCATGCCTCTCAGCACTACTTTTTTAAGCTGAAATAAAAGTTGGAGCTGAAGCACTTTTATGATTCTCCTCCTTAATGGACCACCAGTGTTGTAGAGCTTCTTACCTAGCAAGTGCTTCTTAAAATTTGAAGTAGATCTCTTTACAAGTGTCAGATACTTACTATCATCCAGGTACAACATGATTTGACTGTGATGTTGTTCATGTCCTCTTCACCCACAAATTTAAAATTATGCACACCTCCACAGACTAAAAGCTTGCTTCTCTGCAATCCTGCTAGCTGAGCTGCACTTGATGCCAGTATGCAGCGACTCATAATGTCATAAAGAACAGAAACCAAGACAAATATGGAGGGGATTTTTTTTTTTTTTTTTTTTTACAACAAATACAGTAAAATGTAACAGTAACTGAAAAAGAGTAAATAATGCAAAACTAAGTATACAAACAAAATCTAAATACACTCTGGAATGTGTAAACCTCAAGACTGGTACTGATTTATTGAAAAATGTGGGATATGGTGGATTGACTGTTTTGACCTGTGAAGGGGGACGTGCCCCTGAATTACATAAAAGACAGTCCCAGTGAGTTTCAAAGAGTGAGCTTTAGGATTTAGGGAAAGAAGAGATCACTAACATTGGATTGGGACTCTCTGAACTGCAGAGAAAAGTCAAATTGCTAATAAGATATGCTCTTTGTCATATTTTATGTTCTTGTCAAAGTCCAGTTTTTTGTATTAATGTGTAAGGTTTCCTCTTTGAGGCCAGTGAGTCATTCATTCTTCAGCCTTTTTTTTTTGTCTGTTGTCTGAATCAACTGTACCGACATACACTGGAATCAACAACTCATGATGGTGCACAGAGCCTCTGACTCATTTGACAGAGCAGCAATTCAATTTTTCTCTGTCATTTTCACACAGAATGGAGACAATATATATATATATATATATATGTATATATATATATATATATATATATATATATATATATATATATATTTTTTTTTCTTGATTTCTTTTTTTT
>VUQR01007731.1:3045-24762 GCA_015108515.1 Hemichromis elongatus | reverse complement strand
GATAAACACACACACACACACACACACTATCACTCAGCTCAACTCATCTACCTCAAAGTATTGAGACTAGACTTACACATCAATCTGTGAATGCTCTTTTTGCACAATATTTTTTTTTATGTTTACTGTTCCTTTTTGCACTACCTACATACCAAGTATGTTTACTGTTTCCTTTGCACTACCCACCTAGTTAGATAGTTAGTTTTAGTTAGATAGTTAGCCTTTTGTTAATTTATATTTATGTTGTAATTTATGTTAGGTCAGTTTGTCCTGTCTTTAATTAGCTAGGTTAGTGTTTTTTTTCTGTTAATCTATGTTGTAAATTTATGTTGCATGTAGCACCTTGGCCCTGGAGGAACGTTGTTTCGCTCCACTGTATACAACTGTATATGGTTGAAGTGACAATAAAGGCTTGACTTGACTTGACTTATCTTAGCACTGAATTATATTAAGGTATTATATGTGCCCTAAACTGTTGTTTTAAAGTCTGATTTACCTGCTTATTGAATCTAAAACAAGCCTGTTAAATTCTTCCCACCTCACTCTTACTTTGTAAAGTTAGTATTTTTCCTAATATAACCTGATAAAATATTGACCTGTTCTTCCCACATTTGTTTACTCTTATGCCTGTGTTAGGCTATGGATTTCAGAAGTACTTCTTATCAAACTTCTGGCTGTAAAAATGTACTACAGTGTTTATATGTGCACAAGTTTTAATTGTACAGCCAAGAGCCAGTGAGCATCACCGACCTCCACATAGTTCCTGTAGAAAGTGCCTTTCCTCACGACCAGCAGGTGAGCCTGAGAGTCGGACGGGCTGAGCCTCTCCTCACAGCAGGCCAGAAAGGATCTGGAACGGGGCAGGTAGAGCAGAGCTGGGACTCTGTACGTCACTCCGTTCGGCTCCTTGTGGAAAAGCACAGATCTGGCCGGGAAATAGGGCGACTTCATTCTCTCTGCTGTGTGAATATTTTCATGCACCTCCCAATCGTCTGAAATGGAGAGTTAGAAGCAGCTTTACTGGACAAGCAAGGCATGCAGTGTTTTCTGTCTAAAGTATGTGCTCAAAAACAAATGGACAGGAAGATAAGCAAAGATATGGTTGAAGCCTATAAAGGACAAAAACACTTAATAAAAGCAAACACACAGGTATACAGTTCACTTCAGAGGTAAGTTACCAGCATTTAAATGCTTATAAATGAAAAATTTCAAAGCAAGATTCTTTTCTGGCCCATCTAAATCTACTCAGGTCAGTAGCTGCTGCATCAGAATCTGCCAGGAGCAGCTTATCTTCTGAAACAATCGCTGGAAAAAGTCCAGCAGTAGCAGAAGGTAAATCATTTGTCACTAATGTAAATTCTGTTTGCCACCTTGACCATGACTGCAGCATAAATGAACCATAAGAATTTTTATGTTCAGAGTTTTTGATAGTTATGGAGAAAAATACAGTTTCATTCAAGCAGGATGTGCTAAATATTAATGCAGCTCTAAAAGATGTTGCTTACCTTATACCGAGGATATTGCAATAGTACAAAAATGTATTTAAAGATTGACTAGGACAGCGATCCACTGTGTTACACGACTGGATAGGAGGTGTTTAACTGACTAAAAGCCTGTGTGTGACCAAACCTTCAACTGTGAAACAGCCTGACAACAAGGTCAGCATCACATTTCATCAGCACATTTCTGCCTCCTAATTTAAACTTCCTACTGTTACAGCACTGTGAGGATGCAGCTCACTAATGCACAAATCATGATCAGAAAAAGGTATATGTTGCACAGTACTTACATTTATGGTGCTCGGTGAGGGCTCCTGCAGCTTTGTCAGGGTGTACAGCATGTCTCGGTACTTGAATGAAGGGGTCACAATGTAATGTGTGTGTGTGAGGTTCTGAAAGCTCCGGCCTCCCCTCTCTGTTTCCTATTCAGTGCAACATGCTGCTCACTGACCCAGAAATGGCCCACACTCATCAGATCTACAGCTTTGGATGAATCAGCGAAGAACAGCCAATGAAGGCCAGGCAGGGAGGGGGGTGGGGGGCATGCTTAACAATGATCTGATGAACTGCCTCTTCTCTGCTTTCCTTTTTCATGTCATGCAGAATGTGTAGGAAGCTATGTGTTGCTGCTTTGTGTGTAAAGGAGCAGCTCTGCCGGCTTACACATATGTTTAATTAAGCTTTGACGTTCTGTGCATGGAGATGAGTATCGATCTTAGCTGTATACAGATGTGGGGTCAGTGGTGAAAAGAGGATACACCATCTGTCGGGTCTAATGTTCTATGTATCAATACATAATAAAAATGATATCCAAGAAGCACTGCATGAAAAACTGAGTGCACCCTTTTGCTTTCATAAGAATTAAGAGGGTAAGAAGTAACCAGATGCTTCTTTTTATTTATCCTCATTAACTGATTAACTGATCATCAGTAAGTGTGAGTGCCTCTATAAAAGCAGAGGTTTTATCAGTTTGCAGGTCTGAAGCTTTCGGGTGTCCTTGATCCATCACAGCTGGTTTAAATGGCTAAATGACTGGCTCAACATGTCTTGAAGTTCTCCAGAGGCCTGGTAATGAACTAATCATGTGATTCAGGTGTGTTGACCCAGGGTGAGATCTAAAACCTGCAGGACACCGGCCCTCGAGGCCTGGAGTTAGGGACCCCTGCCATAGAAGAAAGACATCAGCAGTGATCTTGGACATGCAATTGTTGGTGCCTGTCAATTTGGGAAAGGTCATAAGGTCATTTCCAGACCAGTGTGAAAACCTTCAAGACAAAGTCCCACTCAGAGAAACGACAACGCACGCGCGCGCACACACACACACAACCCAGAGCTACATTTCAGACTCTACAGGCATTACTTAGCATATTGTATGTTAATAATGCTAATACATAATTTCAAAAATTACAAAAAAAATGAAGCGGTACAGCTTATAGGTCTGACAAATTGCTGTATTTATTTATCTATATTATTTAAATCTATATGTCCATGTACTGCAGGGGTGGGCAACTCCAGGCCTCAAGGGCCAGTGTCCTGCAGGTTTTACATGTGTTCTTGATCCAACACGCTAAATCAAATGTCTAAATTACCTCCTGAACATGTCTTGTAGTTCTCCAGAGGCCTGGGAACGAACTAATCATGAGATTCAGGTGTGTTGACCCAGGGTGAGATCTAAAACCTGCAGGAACCCGGCCCTCGATGCCTGGAGTTGCCCACCCCTGAATTGTACTGTATATTAAGACATATGATTATCTCTATTATTTTGCAAATACATTGTATATTATGACTGATGTACAGTAATTGATGGCACACTAACCTGTCTGTATTAAATAATTGGTTTTGTAGCGTAATATCTCTAATAACCACACGTAGACATAACTACAGTATTTTACCCTGAAACTTACTACGCAGGCAGTACTTGCTCCAATTTTACAGAAAAGTATTTAAATATATTATTTAAGTAATTGATATAATACATACGATAATTAATAAATAAAAAAACAATAAATATTAATGCAGAGAAGTGTAATACAAGAAAAAAATCCCTCGCTGGTGCCGCCTGGTAAGCTAAACTCAGGGCTAAATCGTACAATGACTACATGACGACATCAACAGGCGACTCAGCCTCACATGGCAACCTGCTGAAGTTTTAAACGGCTCTCGAGAAGGTAGTGTAATTTATCTGAGTTCTCCCAGTTACGTTATAAATCGACTGTAATTGGTAAAGTCAAGTCAGTGTGTTTGTTACTAACCCTAACGTCACCAGGAGAGGAGTTTAAAAATTAGCGGCTGAGCTAGCAGGTTAGCACAGTTGGTTTTGATTTTCTGTTTGAAGCAGCTTCCTTTATTATTCTGGTTTGTATGAAGTCGTAATCCAATTTACAGGCTCATCTTTTATATGCGAGTGAAATACAATTTAAGTAAGCGCTCCTGCGCGCTTTTCAGTTCAGTGTGTTTGGACTTTATAACTCCTCACTTGTATTTGTTCTGGTTTAAAACTGTTACTCATGACAGGAGCACAAATAGTTTATTTTAATCAGTCTAAATATGACTCTTTAGTCTTGAAGGTAATGCTGTTATTTGCCATTTAATTAAGAACAAATAGCTATAAAAAATCCAACATTTATGTGGTTTCAGTTTAGAGTTGCGGCTTCGGTTTATTCACAGTGATGTTTAAAAGTATTTTATTCCTGAGCCTACATGGCACTGTGTGATAAAGTAAACTTACGTTTGGTGTACACCTACAAATGTGTGTAATTCTTCTCATTGACATACATTTTACAGGGTCAGCATGGCCAGGCAGTGGTCTGAGGGCCACTCCACTTCCATTCTCTGTGTAGGGGTGTCTGTGGGCCCTGAAACTCTTATTGCTTCAGGCTCTGAGGGTGGAGAGGTCACAGTGTGGAGCCAGGAGGGCACCATTGTCGGCCGCGTCACTCTTCCCGGTGAAGAAGACAGCACAAGTGTTGTGTTCTCACCTGCAGCTCCGAGCCAGCTGTTTGTGGCACATGGAGATGCAGTCAGTGTGCTTGACCCCAGGAGCCTGAAGGGCCCCTTAGAGGAGTATCAGGCTGCAGGAGAGGAGGAGATCAACTCTTTAGCACTGAATGAGACCGGTTCGGCCCTGGCTTTGGCAGATGACTCCGGGGCTGTGCGGGTGTTGGAGGTTCCTGGGGGAAAAGTGTGCAGGACTCTGCGCAGACACACCAACATCTGCTCCTCTGTTGCTTTTCGGCCTCACAGGCCCAATAACCTGGTGTCTGCCGGACTTGACACGCAGGTGAGAAAGCATTTAACTACTTATTTCCTGTTACTAACATTTCTTTCCTGACATTAGCTTTGTTTGTCTCTCAGGTAATGCTGTGGGGTCTGCAGAAGACCCGCCCTCTGTGGACCCTCAACCTTCAGGATGTGGCAGAGGAGGAAGGCGACCAGCAGCAGCGGCCCGGTCAGCTCTTCAACCCGCCGCTGGCCCACTGCGTTTCTGTGTCGAGCTGTGGAAACATTTTGGGCTGCGCGGCAGAGGATGGGCGGGTACATCTGATGCGGATCGGGAGCGGCTCAAAACTTGAGCAGCACGGAATGGTTAAAGCCCACAGCCAGGGAGCCTCGCAAGCCCACTTTGTTAACTTCCTCTCCCACCCATACTGGCTCGTGACCGGTGGAAACGACAGCCAGGTTGCATTATGGGACCTCAGCAAGCACCCAGTGGTGGCTCCAGAGGGGAAAATTCAAAAGACAGCACCCCGACGAAGGAAGGGTAAGAGCAAAGCAAAGAGGAAAGAGCAGTCCCAGGAGAAAACAAAGACTGATACGCAGAAGGAAGAGGGTGAGGGGGGCGATGAAGCAGGAGCAGCAGGAAGTGCAGAGGAGGTGACGGAGGATAAGTGTGGGCCTAAACTGAGCATCAGCCATGGGGACAAGGTGAACTGGCTGTGCCCTGCTCTGCTGAAAGGAGAACCAAGTGTGATAGTTGCAGATCAGAGCTCCAGTCTGACCGTCTACCCTCTGTCTTAACTGGACACTAAACAGCTTTACACTTTATTTTCTCACAGCAGTTAATTTTGTTAACCTCATCTTTTAGAAAACAACCTTTTTTTCTCTTCTGTTTGTTGAGACTGAGTTATATTTTTGGTTTTCCTTCTTAAAACCTGTGAACATTTGAAAAAAATAAACCCAGCCGGTTTTTATCTATAGAGCAGCAAACATCAAAAAAATCTGCATGAGATTCCACAGTGTAATAAACCTTGTGCGTAATTATTTTGGAGTCTCGTTTACTGCAGGCTTATGAGGTTTTTGTGTGTGTGGCCCTATAAAAATGTCTCCTTAAATACACGTTCTGTCTCTGAATAGATTTGTTATGCTCTTATAAACAAGTTCTATATTTTCTGGATTGTAATTGTGCCACATCTGACAGAAGAAATCTGCATTTCATATTTAACAGAGTTTTTAATGGAGCCGCCCCAATCCAAACCAGGTGGCCAACAGAAATCAAAGCACAGTAAATGAATGCTGGCCCTACAGACATCACAAAAAAAATGATCGCAGACAACCAACCACACATGCATTTGCATTGCTGCCACATGAAAAACAGCAACAACAAAAAAAATGAAGAGCACATCCCATGTGAAAGAGGAATTGGGATTTTCTGGAATACATGTTAATGATTAAGTCCTGTTTTCTGCTTACAAACCGCCACAGGCTGACTCTGGGATACACCAATCACAAAAATAAAAACAGAATAAGGGAAAGCTGGATCAAGGTATAACCTTCAGGGATCTCAGGGACCAGTTCCTGAGTGAAGCTGCAAGGAGCAGATTTAGTGAAGGTGGATGTGTTCAAATACCTGATTAATTAAACAGATGATGCGCAAGACGGGTGAAGAAGAGAGTCCAGGCAAGATAATTTGGAGTCGGTGGGAATGGCAAGAACAGGAGGAGTAACTGGAGTTGGAAGACTTTAAGAGGTTAAGACATGGTTGGTGTGATAGTAGGATACTGGAGTTATGTAGAGATGATCCATCATGGTGACCCTAAAGAATAAGACAACTGCTCCCTCTTCCTGGACTGTATTTCACTGACACACACACACATCAGCATAAAAAATTTTAGTTTTCGTTTCCAAATCAAACCAGAGAACTACAAACAGCATTCTTCTCTCTTAACGCCAACAAAACATTAAAGTACATTCATTGCAAATGTTCTGTATTCATGCAGCACTTTCAAAGAAGGGAGCATCATTCTTCCGCAAACAAGAAAAAACAACAAAGACACAAGAAAAGGCACAAGACTGAGAAAATTCACGCCCGTCTGATTTAACGAGGCAGCTCACAGCTGCACGAGAAAAGCTTAAGAAAAATCCACTGGTGGTAAAATCTTTGACAACACTTCTTCTAGTCTAACAAAAAGTTTAAGCTGCATGCCATGAATCAATCGAATGGAAGCTTTTCAAAGTGGACGTTTCACTGAGTAAGCAGGATCACTTCACAGCACTGCAGAGAAACTTGTTTCCACAATCAATTACTAGTAGCCTATTAAATCTGCCTGGGTGTCTTCCACTGTTAAAATCCTTTCATGTTTTGCAAGAACAGGTTTAAATAAAGTTAACAGGTGTGAGGCATTTCTCATCACCCCTCTGATTACTGAGAGGTGCAGGCGATGTTGGCGTGGTCTCACATTTTGGAGGTTTGGGCCTTTAGGGCTATGTGTGCACTGAGCAGGTGACGTTTACAGTTTGGCCAGGGCCTTCTCCAGCATCTCTACGTCTGCGTCCCCGTCTTCGCCCTTACTCCCGCGGGCGCTGCACTCCACGAACTCCACCTTCACGGGCAACTGGCTGAACTCAAAGTCTTTGCCTTTTTTGCCTAGGTACATGCTGCCGCCTACGGAGCCGTCCTGAGAGCTCAGTGCTGCCGAGCGAGTCACTCTCAAGGTGTTCCTGCAAGAAAACAAGACGGCGTTGAAGAAGAATCGTTAACGACAGACCTGTAGGGTTCATTTTAGATTCAAGACTTAAGTGGCAGACAGTAAAACCCAGTTTCATGTCATGATGTTGTCTTATACGGTCTGTTGGTGTATGTCACTCCCACCTCTATTGTCTCTTGACTGGCCTCTAAAATAACGTTTTATAGTTACTTAACTTTTGCCTTCTCTCTTCTGTAGTTTTCATTTTGTTGCGTTTGTTGTTTGCATTCTGATCTTTTCTCTTAACCACCAACCATTCGTAGCTGATGGCTGCTCCTCCCTGAATCTAAGTTCTCTTAAACGGACTTCCTTCCTTCTCACAATCATCAAGACCTTTCTATTTGGAGATCCTTGCCTTGGTGGGGGTTACTCTTTAAAATGAGGTCTCTTAAACTAGAGAACTAGTTCTTTAAAAATCCAACTTGATCAATAGGCGCCCAGATTTCTAGTCAATATGTTTTTACATTATGAAAATATTTGAATCCTCCTATGTGGCATTTATTATTTTTTGCCGATTTTTTTTTATTTACACCGAGAACCACGTTTACGAAAAAAGTTCTACTGCTTTGCAATGGACAATAATGTTTTGATTCAAAACTTTATTGTTGTGACGCTCCCAAAAATATTTATTATATGAGACGAGAACAAAACAGAAAGTTACTTACAGCTCTTTTTCCAGCTGCTGCTGAATCAGTTTAGCAGATTTTGCCATGGTGATGTCTACAAAATAAAGACACCAGTGAATAACCTGGATGTAGTACTCAGAGTAGGCAGTGAAGGCTCAGATATTAGGACATTCCAGCCTCAGAATGGGACTACACATCAAGTGAACTGCAATTACCTTATGTGACAGAAAACTATGAATCCTTCTATTTAAACATGAGATAAACTAAATAAAGTTTGCACCAGCTCTCTAAAAACTCTGAGGGTTGCTGTACCTTGTTTGTTGCACGCCACTACGAGAGCCGGGGCGTTTCTGGTGATCACGGCGTCCGTCAATAACACGTACAGGAACTCGGCTACGTCTCTCACATCCTTCTGGAAGATTGCGCTGTCCACTACAAACACAATCGCTCTAAAAAAAGGGGACAGGGTGATGATAGGACAGATGTGATAATCCTTATCACAATCCTTAATCAATGAAATCCTCGTGTTAAAACCGCACTTTGTATTTACTCAGGTTAATTCTAAAATTAAACTATGTTTGATGATTCAAAACATGTAAGGGTAAAAATGGCTTCACCATCCTTTCTATACAGTCTATGCTTATTTCATTCTGTGGAAGCAGTCAGCGTTATTCCATTCACCTGTCAGCAGTTCACAAACATCACCTCACAGATCGTCCTGCTCTCACCTGGCCGCAGACTTGAACTTCTCCAGGTACTGAGGACGGAGGCTGTCGTGGCCTGGCAGGTCTATGAGAGTCCAGGTGCTGCCCTGCAGACCGGGTGCAGAAAAACAAGAGTTGTAAACCCCACCCTAACACGAGTTACTTCTGTTTACTGGCAGCCCTCAACTCACCCTGTCATTTTTGGCTTTGTATGGAGCGCTGCTGTCAGTGATGGAGGTCTGTGTCCGCTTGAACTTTCCAGACAGCAGCTGCCAACACATGAAAAGCACACAAAAAATAAACAAACAAACATGAGCTGCAGGGAACCCCCTTCCGGGGTCTGTCTCAGCATTAACTCACCCGGCTGAAGAGCAGGGTTTTCCCAGAGTCACACAGCCCCACCAACAGCACGGAGGTGCGCACAGTTTTACTGGTGAGGAAGTACTTCAGAAAGACTGCAAACACAAAGTAAAGGACACACATTTAGTGACTCATTCTCAATGTATCAAAGACACTTGCCGTCCGTTAGCCAAAAATGTGTGGTAGCTCTAAGTTTGAATGACTTCCCGTGCAACCGAGAGCCGTTGTTAGCTTCTTAGCTTGCTACATAAGCTAATGTATTTAAAGCATAATTTGTTTTTTGTTTTTTTTAACAGCGCATGTTATTGTATTTCAACGTTAAAAAGCCCTGCTCACTTATCAAGTTTATCACAGACCCACTGTTTCGGATAACGGGGCTAAGCTACACGCTTGGCCTAGCCTGCTAAGCTGCTAAGAAGACTTCTTACCACAGGTGATAACAACCACCGCCAAAGCGACCATAACTCCGATCAGGAAGACCGGGTCCTGCTCTTCCAGCTGCTGCCGCACGGACTCGATGTAAGGTTCAAACGGAGACCCTGCCATCTCCACGTCTGCTTTCTCTCCCACGTTTCCACCGGTGCTGTGTGCCTCCATCAGTCTGTCCAAGCTGCTCTGAAATGAGACACGTCTCCTTCCCTCTGAAGCCTGTAGGGAGCAGCAGTGACCAGCAGGGGGCGCCCGCCGCGCAGGACATTCTCCGTTATGGGTCTGCATCACAGACATTAGTGCTGGAACCAGCTAAAGGTAAATGACAGTTTCATGCCATGTTTATCTCTCTGGAAGTAAATGGAATATAGTTTTCGTGAAGAAAAGAGTAAAAAAAAAATGAGTACCTGGTAATGTAAAAGGTCAAAAGTTATTCAAACCAAATGATAGGGTTATGTAAGATAATAGGGATAATAGGGAAGTATAATAGGGTCATTTTAACACTCAGAAGGTGATTCAAAATAAAAACTAAAATCAAGAATATGCTGCAAATCCAGTGTAGTTGGTGTCACACCACCCTCCTCAGTCATGATGTCCTCCTTCACTACATGCATAAATCTTCTCTGGACTTTTCTTCCTGCTAGAAGCTCCATCCTTTGTCCAGTATGTACCACTCTCCCTACAGGGAGCTGACCTGAGTTGTCCCTCTGATGTTCTAATCTCGTCCATTCTGGTCTCTCCCAATGAAAACCTTTGCACCTTCAGCTCAGTGGGTCTCACGTTCATCTTGTAAACCTCCCCTTTCACTCTTGCTGCTATCCTTCTGTCACAAATCAATCCTGATACTGATACTCATCTTCACCCACTCCACCCTACGTGCACTCTCTTTTTCTTTTCTCTTTTGCCTGTCTGTTGATTTGGATGGTTGACCCCAGGGATTTAAACGCTGCCTTTACTACATCTGGTCCTTGCACCTTCACCTTTCCTCCTGCTTCCCTCTCATTTGCACACATATATATTGCTTCTTGCTTCTACTCCCTTTATTTCATCTTTCCAGTGCATGCCTCCACCTCTCCGGACTGTTATCTGCTCCATATTCTCACAACAGATCACACTGTCATTTGCCAATATAGTCTCTTTACATATATAGAATTTTCTGTAATTTGCCTGCAAGTAAATGTGTACATGTGTGCATATTTTCTGTGCAGTCAAAAGACTCATGGCAATTCCCTAATTTGTTCATGATATGGCAATTACTTCCTTTGTGTTTATGTTTATATTTTGAATTATGTGGATATATAATGTGCTTTCCAGTGTTTCTGTTTTCATGAGTAGTGATTTAGCTACCTTGTTGTTTAGGTCAAACAGTTATTCAGATCTAGATGCCATTGTTATGAATAAAGCGTTAAAATATGCATCTACCACGGCTAACGTGTGCAAAATGTTCTCTTGTAAGTTTTTATTTCCTTAAAACGAGAAACTGACTTTATTCTTTTTTGCAGAAGCTAAATGTGAAGATAACATGTAATCAGATAAAGAAGCTTCGTTTCATTTTCATTTGGAGCTTCATTTACGACCCCCCGCGCCCCCCATTACGTAATAAAGTACAGGAACTGTGAAGTCTATCTATCCTTATTTGATAGAGTGATGAGAACAGACATATATTTATCATATGTGTTACCCCATCTCATGCAGGCTTTAAGAATTTAGACCTTGTGGTGTACTCTACGACACTGTAGCGTCAATAAGGGTAATCAAAGACATAACACAAGCCCATGAGAAATGCGTTAGCGCTCGCTAATCACTTGTGGCCATATCGTTCACATTATCTTATATGAAGACAGAGCTCCTCGTGGTTTTCAATCGAGACCAGATGCGCTTTTACGCACTCCGTCTCCAGCCCTCACACTCAGCGCGCTTTTTACGCACACTCGATATTTGACTCCTCGGTCCTCGGCACTATGTCAAACGTCAGAAACGTAAATTATTCTAAAGGAAGAGGTTGTGTGCCATTCATTTCGGGTTCTTGAGTGGGGGCCCGCTTGTTTCTCGTCGGGGAGAAGAGATGACCAACTCGTTAATGGTTTCAGAGGGATTTCCATAGCTTTCCTTTTCTTTCCTTTTCTTTTTTCTTCTTCTTCCTCCATTCCGCTTCAGTAGAGCTTCGACCAAAGAGGGATTTATAACTTCGGGATTTACTTGAAAACCGTCCGTGGACATCTCTGTCAGGAATAAATCAAACAATGATGCCTCTTTCTTTTCTCTGTGCGTTCTGCGTGTGGATAAGTTTAGTCTGTCCATCGCTGGGAACGGGCTTTGTTTATCGCTTCCCGGGCATTACTTTGCAGCGGCAGCGCATCAAATCGGAACAGAGCGGCATCACGGGACCGCCGGGTACTGGATCCCGAACCCAACTCAGGTGCGCACACATTGGAGGGGTTGTAACGATTTAACGCAATTTCCTGTGAAATAAAAACAGATTTAGTGCGAGATCACAACCCTCTCGCTCTCTCTCTCTCTCGGTATTAATCACGATAACATCTCTTTTATTCTATCTTTTAGGAACTGGTGTCAGTACACTGTTTTCAAAACAGTGTCTTGTCAGGTGCACAATGGGAGTGAAACCACAGTGCAGAGAGTGTTTCAGAGCTGCCGGTGGCCCGGACCCTGTTCCAAAGTCATCAGGTATACTTTTCACTCCAGCCAGGTTAGATTATTCACTGGTCTGTGATGCAGATGCAACTTTGCTTTTTCACAATAAGTCATGAAGATGGGAGGTGCTGCCTGGTGGCCAGATTTAGTGAATAAGTGGCTTTAGGCAAATTCAGGCATGGAGCCTCTGTTGTGAATCACTTACATCCCTAATCTGATTGAAAATGTCTGCCAGAAGAGCATCTTCAACTACGTTGATGCTGTTAATGCATGCAAAACAGTAAAAATAATTGTCCGAAAGTTAAAGTTCTCTGCACATATTTATGCATGTATGACTGAAGCATGTATGACTGAAGCACCCACACAGTGAAATGAAGAGTTTTCATTTGAAAAGAGGCACTGCGCCTCTTTTAGAGGTACAAGGTTGTTCTTTGGTTCTTTTGAATTATTACTCCCCAACACCCTCCTCTCGCTCTTCCCATTTGGGTTCCCTGTCTGTTGTCTGCTGTTCAAAGAAGCAAAATCCTTCATGTTGTATGTGTGTTTCTGCATCACTCATCCCTAAAGTCAGCGAGTGTCTGTTCCAGCTACAGGACTCTGATCAGGCCCTCATTCAGAACTACCTACAAGCAAGTCACTGCACTGGAGTGGAGATGCTGCCCAGGATTTGTGGGAGAAGAGTGTCGTGAAGGCGAGTTTCTTCCTTTCTTTCTTTTGTATGATGCAGCCTTCCTTAGACTTGGACTCAAGTAGGATTTTATCTGAAACTAATTTTCCCAGTGACTGAAACAAAGGCCATGTGTTATGCCTGGACCCATCTGCATCTTTTTAGCTGCACCATGCAGCTTTACCCACATCAGTTTCTCTTTTATATGTTTGCTGGTGGAGTTGGGTAGGTCGCTAATCACGTGTGCCATATTGTGCGGCAATCTTTATACAATTGTAGAGTTGCTTTGAATTAAGACTGAAAGCCTGTGTTTGGTTGCTCTAGGGAATCGGGACAGCAGGAAATCAATGGTTGAAAGGGAAACTATGCGCTCTGGTTTTGTACTTTCTTTTTCTTTTTTTAAAAACATTTTTACAGGCATGCATTTAAGACGCTTCAATGCCTGGAAGGAGGATTAGAATCACATTCTCTCTCCTTGTGTGTCTTTCCCATTTCGCTACTATGTGCACACACACTGATGTTACTCTTTTAAGTGTAGTCAGCAGCAGAGGCAGCTGTCTCCCTAAATATCCTCAGAGCTAA
The DNA here is from genome assembly GCA_015108515.1 of Hemichromis elongatus. NCBI lineage: Eukaryota > Metazoa > Chordata > Actinopteri > Cichliformes > Cichlidae > Hemichromis > Hemichromis elongatus. The sequence goes on along the minus strand of VUQR01007731.1, from coordinate 11,280 downwards.
TAAAGTCAGAAGAATGAATGAAAAAAGGTCACAGGAATGTCCATCAGAGCAGCTTGTAAAGTGGGTTTCTCGATTATGGGCAGCGCTGCTCCAGAATGCCACAGACCGCAGACTCCGGGGCCAGTTAAGACCAAAATCTTTAACCAGAGGCGAGCCACCGCAGTCAGCCTAAAGAAACGGTGGATGAAAGGAGGTCTGGTGCAGGACGGCGTTTGACATGAAGTGTTTCAAAGAAAGTCTGAAGCTGCACTGGCTGAGTCACAACTGTTTTAAAATGCACATTTATTAGAGCAGATTTTGAATGAAATTATTTAGTACATCCACCAGCTTGGTAGATATTATGTGGAGCTGGCACAGCCTGTCAAAATTAGTCCAAGATTAACAATTACCTCAAAGAGCATGGTGCTTATTGGTCATAATTACCCCCACCTTGTTCCATTTTACAGGATTATTCATTGTTGCCCTTGGATGGGCAAGATTTCCACAAAAACACGTTTTCATACAAGTGAAATAAACACAGAAATGATTAGAAATCCTCTGGAAAAAGACTTTACAATTAGCTGTATCCACCAAGTCTGCAATACCAGAGATTCTGGTTCACTTGAGACCAAAGTGGTTGCAGGAGTGTGAAGAAGTAATCGGCTGTTTATTTAACGTTTGCTGAAATGTATTTGCACTTTCTAATGGCTACGGAGCAGCGAGAAAATCGCCTCCATATGGTGAGACAGAGGGCCAGGTTGGACTCGGCGAGGAGACCTGAAAGACAGGGGCTGATGTCACTGACAGTCTGTTTCACACTGAGGAGTGGAAGGAGAGCTGGCGGGGGTTGGTGTGTGGGAGTCAGGCTGCTAAAAGAGGGGAGAAGAGAAGAGAAGAGAAGAGAAGAGAAGAGAAGAGAAGAGAAGAGAAGAGAAGAGAAGAGAAGAGAAGAAACAAGAAGTGTTTCTTTCCTATAATCCAGCTGCCCAGACAGCAGTGGACCAGAGAGGACATTCTGTGAGAAAGTGGCCCCACTGAGATTAAGGACCATGACACTCAAGGTCCTTGTAACATACGTGACCATGTTAGAATCAGGCTACAGCTCTGAAACAAAGACTTCTCCTCAAATAGTTTTACACCCGCTTTATCTCAGAAAACATAGCAGGGGAAAGGTCAGGAAGCACGGCTGTTAGCAGTGACAGGAAAATCACATTTATGTTTTTTCTTGGAACATTTTTGGGACGTACATGGAACAGCTGCTATTATCTGTAACAAACAAATAGTTTTGGAAAGTTAATTAATCCGTCTTGCTTTTTTATGGTGCTTGGCGTCATGAGCAGCTGAGCAAGCTTTGGTGATGACAGGAAAAAAGAAAAATGTGGTCCGTAAAAAAATCTTAAAACTTTATGATAAAACACAATGTGTCTTTTTTTGGTGCACATGACAATTCAACGTGTGTCAATGTATCAACATAAACTGGATTTTGTTGTTTTTTTAAGCACAAATCTAGAGTTAACTGGCAGAAGTGGTCAAATAAAGTCTGTGTTCCAGGTTTGAATCCAGTTGATCAGCAATGCTGAGACAGGATTAACTTCCTGTGAGACAGCTTGGTAGGAGTTTGACATCCTGTAACATTTCTGAGGTGTGGTCTAAAAACATTTGTGCATTTTGGTGAAGAGTTGGTTCGATCCAAGCAGTCCAGTGGATCCTCATTGCTGAAAGACTAGGGTATCATTCAAAAGGTAAAAGCCTAAATGCAAAAAATGACTGTGCAAAAGTCTTGAGTCCCCCCTCATTTCCACATATTTTGCCAGGAAATTGGGAAAAATTAGCTGCGATTTATTGGAAAATGTGCAAACATACATGGAAATACAGAATTTAAGCCAAAAAAAGAGTGAAGTCAATATTTGGTATTCCCACCTTTATTCTTCAACACAGACTGAACTTGTTTAGATGATCTTTCTTGTCATTTCTGTAAGCAGTCTTCAGGAATAGTTCTCCAGGCTTCTTAGAGGACGTTTAGAGCTCTCTGTTAGATATTTGCTCCCTTTTGTTCTGTTCTGCACTGCTTCAGTAATTTTGAGGTCTGGGTACTGAGGAGGCCAATCCTTGACTGATTTTGGGATCATTGTCACACAGTAGAAAAATGAAACCATTGCTAATCAGAAGCTTTCCACCTCAGTATGTGCTAATAACTTCAAACGAAGGTTACCTGTTGGCACTGGTTTTCAGTCCAATTCTTGCAGCTGCTATTATATTGCAGTTATTCCTGATGAGGCTTCACTGAACAGCAGATGGATCGGATCATCAAGTTTTGTGTCAGGTCTTCGCCGGATTTTGTTTTCCTATTTCTTAAGGACATAACCTTTAGATAATGTTCATCTGCTCTACATATTTTTAGTTTTTCAGACCTGACAGTTCTTGTTTCATCTTTCTTTTTATCCTCCTCTTTCCCACAGTTTCTTAAAGGACACACTACACACCATGCTGAAATATGCCAAGTTTTCAACTAACAGTTCTTTTAAAATCACAGTATTGGAGAAAAAAAATACTATTTTATTTCTGTCAACCTGTGTTATCTGTGGCATTTTTTGTGGATTCAACTAAAGACATGAGAGCAAATGATGTTTTTGTGCTAGTAACAAAGAGCCTAAAGATCCAATTTAAAATTGGTAAGTTGTCTGTTATGTGTAGACACAACACTGGTTCACCCCTTGAGTTAGGAGTCTTATTTTTTTTTTCTGCTTGAATGAGTCATAGGACAGTGGTATGTGTCGTAACAAACTAAAAAAGCATTTCTGTGAAAATGGTGAAGTACAAGGACTGGACTGAAAATGAGTGAAAAGGCAACCAATGTCCAAAGTCTGGAGAACCAATGCTCAAGACCACTTTAAAAGATGACAAGAAAGTCTAACTCTTCTGAAGAAAACTCTAAAGAAATTCGGGTAACTCGAGACATTTGCATAGCGCTGTCGACCTCTTAATTCCACCCTTTGGTGGCCCTCGAGTGTTTTAGACACAGACCTAAAATTTGATGAAATTCGCTGTCTCCAATCAGTGTGTCAAATGTCACAACTTGTTCTCGATTCAACAAGTAAGACATAAATAAGATGCTGAAGTAAGTGTAGGAATCCAAGCTCTGCTTTCCAGTTGCTGTTCTTATATTTCCAATGCAAAACATTTTAAAATTATACAACAAACGTATTCAACAGTTTTGAGTGGCTGAAGGTCTGAAAGCAGTCACGCATCATGTTTGAGACCTACTGACTTGAGAAGTAGTTATGTTGCATAACGCGCTTTGTTTTTAGATTTTGTTGATGCTCTTTTGGGGCTCAAACGAGCAAGATCTAACAAGAATTAAAGGATCAGGTATGCAGATTCACTAGATGGGTTAGCTATTTATCACTGCTTCCAGGCTTTAAGTTGCCCTATGTTAACCATCTCAATGTCACAGACGTAAGATAGGGTATCAGTCATCTCATGTTACTGTTGGCAAGGAAGCAAAAAAGCACATTTTCCAAAACATCACCATATTCCTCTAAGTGCAGACCATTTTAGCTGATGATAGGAGTCTGATTGTGCACTCATCTTTAAGTCTTCAAGTCACTTGGGCGACACTAAACATGAAGCCCTGTGTAGCAGAAAACTGCCGTTGGGGCTCAGAGCCAGCTGTTTTATCGAGAGGAAAGAGGACAGCTTTAACCAATGAAGATGACATCACCTCTGGTTTTGGTTTGAAGGGGTTCTGGCTCGACTTCAGAGGCGCCCGAGGCCCTCAGAGATGTAGAGACAGAGGACGTAGAGAAGGCAAGAGTCAAATGAAGGCAGACTAAGATGTAAAGATGCTTGTTTCTCTCACCTCTGCATGCCCCGTCGTTTCTTTTTTCGATATCCTGAATCATTTTTCGCATTAAATTAATACCTTATTGTTTTGTTTTGTTTCTTTACTCTTTTTTTTTACTCTTCTCTTCAAATAATCTCAGAGTCATTAATGAAGATGACTTGGAGCGTGAGCTTGCTGTAAGCGGAGCTGTTTTATGCTCGATCACGTTCTATTTAAAGAGATATCAAATAATTCCCAAACATCAGACCAAATGGAAGCTTCAGAGTCGGTTACATGCTCAGTTGATAGACAGGAAAATAATCAGTTTTACAATTTATTACTTATTAAATTAACATTTAAAGCAAGTGCAGAACACCACAGATTTTAACCTCTTGTTTGGAAATTTGCTGCTTTTTTTGTCTCATGTGAAACTAAACTGAGACCCTTAACTTGATCATATCACCATATTCTTTAACATCATTTTACCTCTAAACACTGGAAAATTATTTAGCTCATGGATCTGCAAAAATCTGATACCAGTTCTTACCTGTTAACCGGTCTGAGCTGGTAAGTGACTGAGGCATTAAACATGTTATTATGTCTGCTAACATGTTTGACAACTTTTTAAGACTAAAAAACAATCCTGAAGCTTGCAGCCAAACTCTAGGGCCAAGCCCGTGTCAGCGTCTGGATTTTTGTGCGTTTGCTAATGGAAAATGGGTGTTTTCTTGCCGCGCTGACACCCTGACCCGTCAATATTTTTGACAGCCTGGTTTGTGCTGGCTGTGTACCGTGCATCTCAAGATTTACACGCTGCTTCTCAGCAGAGTTATGCTAACGCATGACGGCATGGAACACATTTAGGAGAAATGTGTTCGTAATTTCCTTGCCCCCTCCCCTCCCCTCTGTCACTGTGGCACCCCGGCACCTATCTGCACACATGATCATATTTACTGCAAGGATTTGGGGTTTCCTCTATGTATGGGGAACATAATCCTAAAAGAATTAGAGAAAGGCTCTCTGCTGATGAGAGCGGTGACCTTTGATCCTGTGAAAAAGCTCAGGAAAAGGGGGGGGAAAGGGGGGTGTTCACTTTTTTTTTTAAGCAAAGTTAACGATGAATTTCATTAAAGTGGTGAAAAGGTGTCTGAAAGCTCCGGATGTCAAATGTGTTAATTTGTTAACGCTGCAGCCATAAAGCTGGTAAAGTCACTGTTTCCCTTCTGCAGCTGGATGAGAAGGAAGTAAGGCAAATGTGTTAAAATGCTTTGTTGGAGGGATTATCTTGAACACCAGCAATATTAAATATCAGTCAGAAATAGCGTCAGATTTTTTTCATTTTATCCGCTGTCATCCTCGTGCAGGCCTTTGCTCCTTTGCCCTCTCTTTTTCTTGCCACTGCTGGGTTTTTTATCTTCTTAGTCCTTACTGCTTTCTACTTATCTGACTTCCTATGTCCTTTAGATCTCCTGCTTTCCTCTCCTTGGAGTAAAGCGATAAAACAGAACCGTGTCCCACATGTGCTGCTCTAGACTGCAGTCTCTGCAGAGTGAGGACTTGACTGATGTCTCTGTTACATTTCAGGTTGCACAGAAATATAGGTCAGAGGGTGCCCTTTGACTTGCTGGGAGCTATGGGATAGCGTCGCTGTTCCTGCTCTTGGTGTGATCTGCCTGATGGATGATGCTCTGTTCATGCTCCTTCTGCAGTTTTTCATTCCTTTCCTCTTCTTATCAGCAGCTTTTCCTGCCTTTCAGTGATATCTTAACATATGTCCCTCTATCTGTCTACAGCTCCACACATCTGTTTATTGAGAGCTGTGCAGGTAAAGTTCCCAAGGTCCTAAAAAGGTTCCTTGAAAAGTTTCCACAGTCACGGTTTCCATATCTGTCCCTGATATTTGGTGTAAACTGCAGGTTTGTTTTATGGTTTTTTGGAAGCAAACGCATTTGCTCACTGGGTCAGGTTACACCCAAAACGAAGGGGCTTGTATGACATGCTGCTCATCAGAAATTAAAAACTTCTAGTAAAAAGCTGTGAGCGCGAGAGGTAGGGGAAAACAACTGAGTTAAGAAGATGTTGTAACACACAGATTCTAGGTGTGACATCAAGGGATAATCAAAAGGGAAATGGTTCTTGACTACAAAAAATTAGGGAAAACTAGTCCTGTGTCCCACTTGCAAAAGGGATAGAGGCCAAGGTCAGCACTGCTGCAGGTCATCTGCCCTCTCTAAAGGCCGACCCCTCCTCTTAAACCCAGAAACACTGTACGGAGCAGGCCGGGAATCACTCCAGCCTGAGTTAGCCAGCTTTGCCTTATCAAGCTCTGACCTCCACTGAGAAACAGCAAAATGTGCCTCAAGAGTGTTTGCAGTGTGGAGTTAAGTAGACTGGAGTGGAAGCACACTGAAACACACCTGCCTTCAATTAACAAAGCCCAAACACAGCCATTGGCTCACAGCAATTGTGAAACACACAAACACAAACATGTGGACACACACACCCAAAACCACTCTCAAATCAGTGCCAACTGCCCACAGCAAACGCGGTGGAGAGTTAGTGTGCAGATCATACTCTTCTCTGATTCACCGTCTCTATGGTTTCATGTGATCAGTAATAGAAGCAGTTCAGTTCAGACCCACTGATCAATGTACATGAATGAAAAGACAGAGATCTGTTGAACTGAATGGTACACGAGTACAAAGAGATTCAGTCTGCAGCTACTCCAACACAAAACATTACAACAAAAACACTAAAATATGCGACATAAAACCATGAAAACATAAATACACGGTGCAAATGATTCATAAAATGGCTCGGGTAATGGCTGCAGAGCAAAGCTTGCAATGAAGTAGTTATAATTATAGTTAAAACAGGTCTATGGGGGCTCTTGATGGGCTGATTAAGTGTGTTTGTAGTTCTCGTAGTAAAACTGCCTCTGAGCCATGAGGTCCGTGCATGAAAGGCTCTGTAGCTTTACCAGATGGGGGCGATTCAAACAGACTCTGGCATGAGTGTGCAGGGTCCTTAAGATGCTGGTGGCTTTCCTGAGGCGGTGTGTGTTAACAAATAGAAGTTCAGACCTTAACTTTCTCCCTTTAAGAAAGAACTCCACTCCACCCAGAGAGGTGATGGGGAGGTAGTTTCTGAAGGCATTCGACCACCCAACGAGCACAGCCAGCTCTGTTTATTTACCACACTCACCATTCGACTGGACTGTGTGAGGATGTAAGCATTCACAAGGCAGTCAGAAAGTGCAGCTGAGGCTGATAAGCTGCCATTTTTTTGTAGTCTCTTGTTTTATTAACCCAATTATTGAATATAATGATGGCAATAAATGAAAAGTCTTTACAAAGGTGTTACAGTTGATCCTTAGAGGGACATAAATGTCTCTGTGAAATATCACAGCGGTGTCTCCAGCAGCTGATGAGACATTTCAGACCAAACAGGAATGAGCTCCCCGAGGAAGTCATTAGAATACATCCCTCTGCTGTGAGCGAGAACATTTGCACCAGATTTCATGACGAGTCCGTCCAACAGTGGATATCATTTCTGTCAAGCGAGTCTGTCTTTACTATGATGGACAAGTAACCTGTCCAGGGTGTAATCCTCCCTGGTGACCACGAATTGGATAAGCAGAAAAAAATAAGTAGATTGATCATTTTTCATCTTTATCTTACAGTGCTTCTGATAAAACCTGTGACCTCTTTGTCTGTTTCCACCCTTTTCACCACCTCTCCTGTTCATCAAATCTTAAAGAAACAACATTTGAACCTCAGAAATGTCCGTCTCGTTTCAACTGATCACTCTGCGATCATTTCTTCATGTCATAACATGACGATGGCTTTATGTCTGTGCACCAGCGGGCTCATCCATCTCCAAGATCTCAGCAGCGGCACAGCAGTGTGCGAGCCGGGTGATGTGGCACGATGATGGGGGATGCGTCCTGACAGCGCGAGGGAAATCATGGAAACAAATGGGTTGTTTTCTCAGATTTTAAGAGATTCATTTTGATGCATATGCCTGCTGAGTAGTAGCATTTTGAGAGGAAGAATGTCAGATAAATACCAGCTCATCGTTGTGGTTTTAAAGTCCATTATTTCGCCATCAACCCCATATCTCCTTCTACGTGAAATAACGGAACTGTGGACCAGACGCCAAGTATCTGTACTCTCATAGTTTTTATGGTTTATAGAAATGGTGTGTGGCCTGTCAGCTGGCATCACAGCGAAAAATGCTAAATGGTCCCACTGTGGACTGCGAGGCATCTAGATTTTCCAAAAAAGCCCCATTCACCGTCCTGCACCAGCCACCGCCGTCAAAGTGGGTGTGTGATTTAGTGAGTGAGAGCTTGCGGCTAGGCGAGTGTGTCTCTCTGTATGTGTGGGTCTGTGTGTATGCGCAGGTTCACCGGCTGGTGGTCGTTGATGGAG